>NJDC01005829.1:20064-83741 GCA_002245475.1 Calephelis virginiensis | reverse complement strand
AGTATGTCCATCTAACGACGTGTATATTTGTATGTACCATCTTATATTTTTGTACCTTACTTTTATTTCCCTCTTACAAATTGTGTGGATAACAAAAAATCGATAACAAACTCAAAAAAAAATTGCTTTTACAATAACTACTTAACTATTAAGAAGTATAGGTAGAGTCGATAAAGCCATTCATGACATATGTATTTCCTCGAAAGTAACCGCTGACATCAACATATTTATTTTGTTTCCAGTAAAATGATATGATATTTACTACGATTTGCCTCTATAAACCCGCTTAAAGATATCCTACCCAAACACCTTACCAATGTTATTCATACCACCAGCGCTTCCCAATGTCGTGTTGCATTTTGGAAAGTACACCGATTTAAAGCTAAGTTACGTAAGGGGTTTAACATCCCAGTCTCAGCACAACATCTTTAACCTTTGTTCTCTATTCGCTTGCACTTACTCTTATTATATCAAGAAATTCGACTGTTCATTTGCCCTCCAACATTATGAAAAACGATTCCTACATACATATGT
Organism: Calephelis virginiensis; assembly: GCA_002245475.1. NCBI lineage: Eukaryota > Metazoa > Arthropoda > Insecta > Lepidoptera > Riodinidae > Calephelis > Calephelis virginiensis. Next base: position 83,207 of record NJDC01005829.1, on the reverse strand, counting down.
TTACATTTACAATGATTGGCATGCATTGACCGCAAAGTAGCCGACAGCCGCGTCTTGCAGACTTACCGAAACGCTGAACCGTCGCGATCGTGCGAGCGTCGGCGATGTCTGCGATACACATCACGCAAGCGCATATCGGCTATGGGCTATTAATATACATACACTTGTGTACAGTGCGAGACTACGATCAAGTCTCCCTCGAATAGGCAACGCAAGGTTAAATAAAAGAAAGCAAAGGCCCGGTTGATAAGGTCGTTCGAGGACAAAATGTGAGACGAGACATTCAGACGGTGTGTTTTAAATTATATAATTATTTTATACTAGCTGTTTACACATGACTTCGGTTGCGTAGAATAGTTACGATTTTTATTAGAATTTCCATCCCCTACAGTCCCCTTTAGTCCTTTTGGTTTGGTTTTGGGTCTTTAGCTATTTGCATATATTTTTTTAGTCAAAATCGGTTTAGCTGAGAAAAAGCAACAGACAGACTCGCACATTTATAATATTAGTACGGATATAGAGGTATGGATATTTATTTAATCATCAAGCTGATCCGGCAGCTCAGCTATGAATTTTTAATTAAAATCTATTTTTCTGCATAAGACCCTTCCCCCTAATAATAATTACAGGAAAAATAATAATTTACGAAATTGTTCAATCCATTCACGCGTGATGCGATGACAAAGAGAAATAGATATTAAAAAATCCAATACTATGTGAGAGAACTTGGCGAAATATTAAAGTTTTTGACTTTAGCAACCTTCACCAAATATTTAAAAAAAATGATAAAGGAAGCTGAGATCATTTGAATCGGAAAGTGTAAAGTGACAAATCTAAATTGCGTCATTCTTTACATCAATAGAATGAAGATAAATAAGTATGTATATTATATATTATCATTACATATTACGCGAATACTTATAAATAACCCCAAAGTGGGTAAGAATGTACATGTGTAATGGATATTTGTCAACGATACTGTAACATATAATGTAAAAAGGCTGAAACAATAATAAACAAAGACCCTGAATTCAGACATTAAATTTGCGCTTGTCGGGAATCGAATTCTAGCCTCGTTAATATTCTGCGTTAAACTTCGTGATGATGTATGAATGGATATTTATTCCTATTTCACGTCCAAACTGCTGTTAAACAATCTTCTTATAGATTATTCATAGTAAACATCAATAATGCCAATTTTCGTATCTTCTAAAGTTCTCTTGGAGTAATGATTGGCCAAAACCGATACTAACATCTACAATATTATTTAAAAGCCTTTTCTACTTCATACGTCGTAAAAAACATGTGCATTAAAGGTTTTATAAATATTGATATTGTACAAGGCATAGTAAATCATTTCTTATTATGCACAATGTAAACAACGTCTCGGCGTGTTAACGAGCGTGTAATAAAATGTATTATTTCTTGGGAAATAATTCCCTTTGGGTCGTAAATTGTGAGGTCAAGCTCTAGTCGATAATACTCGACTAACGAGGTAATAGTTTTCACATATTGTGTTTGTGCTTGTACAGACCTAGATGTAAACATGGCAAAGCATGCGCATGGAGCAGAGTAGATACCCGAGCTTTTGATAATCAAATTTAAGGCTATTGGCTAATGTATTTAAAAAAAAAAGTTTTATCAAGTTACAGAACATAGCAATAGGTATTTCTTAATCAGTACTGACGGTGCCAAATGTTAGCCGATACTCATCGTTAAGCTGATAGTGTTAAGTTGTTATAACCACAATTTATATTAGATCAATATTTCTTTGAAATTCTAAAATGTTTATTTAGCATTTAGCCATTTTAAGCTTAGATTAGTCGTAGAGTTTAGTTGAGATTTTTGTTATTCTGTTAATATTTCTTACCAAAGAACCAAAGCATAAAATAAAGTTGCATATGCAAACGGTCGAGAAGTAAAATTATTTGCTTTAAACAAGTTATTTCTTAGAAATACAACTGAGCAGTCTTATTATAAACTTATAGTAATGTACCTACTCGGAGCTATAAGTGTACGTTTAACTGTAACACAGTATAAAAAAAGACCATAACGTCAAATTAAACCTTAGAATACTTTATTACATGTTTATTAATTATAATATGGTAAGTATTTTCATCCCAAAATTTGCAAAAGTTCATTTTAATACACTTTATTGTTTTTCAACATGATAGTAGGTTTTCTTTATCCTTGATTATTTTGCTTATGTCAATGTCTAGCGGAGACTAACACCCGTCAAGAAGCTTACTTGGCTAAGTAATGACAAAACGCTGCGCGAAGTACGATATTTAGCTATGCATTTCTTACGTCAAGCCATCCAATTCATGAACAATACTTGATTCAATATCAGTTCTAAATATCGTTCATGAATTGGATGGCTTAACGTAAGAAATGCATAGCTAAATATCGTACTTCGCGCAGCGTTTTTTTCATTACTTAGCCAAGTAAGCTTCTTGAATACGGGTGTAAGATGCTGTCTTCGTTTACTTTTGTGGTGTATAAATAAAAGCGGAGGTGTACGTTCAAACAAATGCACATCCCAAACACTAACGCATAATATTAACGAGCGTGTGGATGTAAAACCGTAACCGCATTTGAGATGTTGGCGCGTATCTCCCTCCGCTGGAATATTATTAAATACGCCTCCGCGTTCTTAATAATACTGGCCTCCACACAATGACTGATATCTAATTCTTTTATAAAGCAAGCCCTATAGCTTGAAGACCTGGCTAAAAGATTTTTCTGCCCTTGAGTGCTCAACCCACTGGATTGATGACTCGGTTATTCCTGTAACTTATGTAAAAATAGAAGCTACTATCAGACGAGATTTATTTCCAGCAGAAAACAGAAATTGGTCTTGGTTTTCAGTATTTAAACTATCTAAATCTTTAAATCCTCAGTCTCTATCAAATCCAATAAGTTTGAATGAAATATATGTAGAAGTAAAAATGTAATTTAATTGCTGCGTGCGAAATTTAAACCCAGTGTAGCTAATTAAATTTAGTTTAAAAAACATTTTATTTCCATTAACATAAGACCGGCAAACTGACGAAAAAAGATAACGTTATCAATAGTTCGCGATCGCGTCTCACATTATACAATATCGATGCGTAATCGGACGTCCTTTTTTTGTCGTCCGGTCAATGCGAGATGTCTCCGAGACGGGCCGTTCACCTCGGACCGCATTCAATAGCATCTCGCCTCGTAGGACATTCACTAAAAATACGTGCGGCGACGCTCGTCGCATTACAACACTCTTACACAGAACGTGGCTCGTGGTGGTGTTCCGTCCAGTGGATAGACTAAGTAAAGCTATCGGTTAATGGGCTTGCTCATGTAGTTTCGATATTTATGATTTTTCGTTGAGTTGATCTTGTTTCGTTGAGTTTCGATATTTATGATTTTTCGTTAAGTTTATCTTGCTTGTGACCTTAGCTGTTTTCAAGTAATCTTGTATGTGTAGTAAGATGTGTGCGCGTAGTAAGAAAAGAGTCAGTATCGGAATTGACGTTTTTCGTACTTCACACACATCTAGTCTTCAAGTCGTTTATAAAGGAATCGTTTTTAAAAAAGAAATTATTTTGAGAAAGATTAATTATTGATGCAATGCCATGTCCTCGTTATTTTGCACAAATATATTTTATTTAAAATGTAAAAGTAATGATTAATTACTTTTATATTGGTAAGTTAGTGACCATGTTGCTTAATTGCAGTATAGTAATCACTATACATTATTTATAGGTCAATATGAAAAACAATCAAACAATAATTATGTCACATCCATTCCAAACTTAATTGATGGGTTAATGTGTACTTGTGGGCTGAAATCAATATTTTATCCACATTATCGCTACTTGCAACATTTTATCTATTGGAGTAATGGATATGACGCACCTTTATCAGTCGAGCGGCGTGTAAACGATATCACGCGGACAGTTTTCATACGTTATTGTTATCGCATTATTCACACAAGATCTGTTTGTAGCGGAAATAAGACAGGTTCGCGCTTTCGTTATGTAACAGAAACTATGCTATGTTTGTTTTTATTACATTACCCTGTAGACACCGATTTCAAATAATTGAGAAGAGATAAAAGTAGCGATGTATTTGATGTTGCGGTTTACGCTCGCTTCTGGTTTATTTTGATTATAAATTGATTTATTCGTCTGCAACAGTGCTTTTCAAACTTTTCGTCGTATATATCTCGATGAATAGTTTACCTTGGCATTAACTAAAATTTTAAACGTGTTAATTTGTTATTGTAAGTGATTGCTTATTAGTGATAGATAATACAATATGAAAGTTTTGGCTTTCATAATTTTCTTCTTGCCGATTGTTCATATAAGGTATTTATTTGCCTCCTTCGATTTGATAATAGTTGCTTAAGTTAAGGGTAAAAACCATTTTACAAATCTTATTTCTGGATTCTGAAATTGTAACATTAGGACGCAGTTGAGTAAAAAGGTTTAGGACATATACCTATTTCATATTAACCGTATTCTCTATGACTTATTTCTCGTAAAACATTGCTTTTGCCAGTTATTGTCACCGCTCGATAAAAATGTCCTTCAATTTGAGAAACTATGACGTACAAATAACCTGAAGTATCTGGTGCTCGATGGCCCCAATATTTTTATTGCGTCTGTAAGTGTAAAGGGCCAGATACGCATTTAGCCCAGCTAACGCCAGACGAATGATTTTACGATCACAGTCGGAATTGTAAATTTACCTTAATGTATCATTACGATAATAGCCCCATAATATATGACACATATGAAGCATTTGTCATTATTGCCTTATCGATGGTTGCATGTATAGAATTAAAAGATGTTCACGGGAAGTCAGAGCTACTAATTAACTTACGGCCGATTTCAATACCCTATCTAAGATAAGAGATAAGGCTACTTTGGATAAGTTACCAGATTGCCAGTTATGTTTTAATAATTAACAAAAATATTGTAGCAACAAAACTGCAGTAGGCCTATCTCTAACTGCAGATAAGTTATTGATATCGACCGTAAAACAGTCGACAGTAGTCTGAAAGTAGCACATTTTTGTCTTGTATCACTACCTTTTGACTGATAATGTTTCTCATCAAATATTGTAATGTGTTTCCACTACACTTCTTACTGTTTCGTTGCTTGGCATTGGTTTTTAAAAATTTAAAGGTTCCAGTCAGACTTCAATTAAAAATATGACCTGTAAAGTAAGATGTAAAGAGACGAGTACATGTAGTACCTACACAGTTACACAGTTTTAAAATAGTAATCATTTGTATATCACGCAAAAGCTATATCCTGCTAATATTATAAATGCTAAAGTTTGTGAGAATGGATGTTTGTTAACCTTTTACGTACAAACGGATTTTGAAGTAACTTTTGAGGAATATAGTTTATATACATCAGATTAACACAGGCTACAATTTATGAAAAAATAATGACTTGGTACGGAGGGAAAGCCGCCAGTGGAAGCTAATAAAACATACGTTAATATTTTAAGTTAAAGTAACTATGCACATGTATTAAGTACAAACAACATAAGAATTATCCCGTGCGTTTGTATATTTGCTAATATTTCGTTTAATATTCATGTTTCGTGAGCCCTAATATGCCGTGAACAATGTTGACGCGGTCACAACAATCGCTTTTGCATGTTAAGAAAATGTAGCGTTATTAGTTTAATGGATCCGATGGTATCGCATGGCAGAGAGCTGGATCATGGGGGCAATTTGTGGTGGGCCAACGAACCTTGAACCCGAGCCCGCATGTGCCCATTGTCCGACAGAACAATGCAGACTTATGGCAAGAAAGACCGCATTAAGAATACAAGTGTTAGTTTGCTAGGTCATGGGCGTAAAGGACCTTACATTGTTTTTTTTTTTTGAGAACTAGCGATCCGATCCGACACGCATCGTGTAAGTGCAATTCAGGTTAAAAAAGCGAACTTCTTTATTCATAGGAAATGTGATTCAAAATAACCTTATTTTACACGAGGAATGTACTCCTCCGTAACGACTAAGCCGATTTTATGATTATTTGACCGATTATATGCAATTTCGGTAGCTCTGAGAATAGGTTGTCATCTATATTTCATCCCTCTAAGTGATAAGATTTGCCCACTCCAATATTGTTTGTTTCTACAAAACCGATCTGCGAAAATTAAAATGGCTTGTTTTGCCAGTCTGCGTCTGCTGGGACAGATAGTATTTATATTTATAAGCTGCTACTAACAACTACAACAAAAACTTTATTTCTAATCGGTATGGACTATAAAAAATGCCCTTGTCTAGGTCATTGCGGTTACGACCATACTGGATTTGACCTAGTAGTTATTCGGTAACAAAACATTATATAAAACGATACCGTACATATTCCTCAGTCCAGTTTCCGCGAGGTCGGGCCGCTGGTGTCACGTGGTCACCGTTCTATCTGTATGGTTAATTAAACGCCGGATGCGCATTTCCTCTAATTCAAACTAGCGATTACACCTCGTCTGCGTCCGCACCCGAAAAACTGTTTTAATTGTAATTAAATTGGTCGATTAATTGTGTTACAAACACATTAGGCCGGGCTGGAACCACCGGTTATGTAACGTCATTGAGTTTCAGCATTGGACAGTTACGTTACGAGAAATAGTTCCTCTAGACTTTGTTTTGCCATGTCTCGGGGGTTTTCCTAGCAGCATCAGTAATTTAGAAAAGTGAGAGTAAAATATTAAGAAATTGTCGAATTTAGTAAATAGAGCAACCCCGACAAGAAAAAAGACGAGCCACGTCGTGGACAACTCGAACATCGTGAACAAACAAGGAGGGTCGATGCAAATAATAACAGCAGGTAGACATAAGAAAAAGAAGAAGGGCAAACTCAGAAACTCTATTGTAGGAAAAATGGCATAAAAGTTTTTGCTCTTGTACCTTACGAGAATTTAAATATGTTACAGTAGTGAACGGACTATGGTTGAAGATAAATAGAATATAGAACCGTCAAATAAATGTGAATCTACATAAGATTGTTGTAATGAGTTAGGTATTAAAATATTTTTAAAACGAATTCCCTGGTTGTGTCTCTGCCTACTCCTTCAGAGATATGGACGTGAAGATACTTTTTTTAGATTAAGCCATTTTCGTCAATATATGTGTTCATACAATTGTTCACCATAAACAATAATAAACTTTATTGCGTGTTTCAGTCGCGCATCACTTCTATAATTATATACGTCCATATACCTGAGAAAGCTGGTTTGGTCATTAGAGTTCCGATGAAACTCGATACGTCTTTGGATGTGACCTGTGGAGATAATCGCTCGATAAATTTAACATCTGCGTTTAGATTTTTTTTTCTCTTAGTAGACATGTACGCACCGGTTTTAAAAGCAAAAGAACTCATTTCAAAAAAGTTTTAATTCTGATTGTTTCAAATATATGCGTATATCGAATGACAAGATAATTTTGAACATAACGACCAAAACCGTGTCAATTTATTAACATATTACTAGTGTCAAGTATGTTATGAGAGTATATAGATTCCAGCGTATTTTTTTTTGTAAAATACGTTCTTTTCGTGAAATACTATTTGAAGGTATGACTTCTTTTAAAAAAGTCTTCAATACTATTGTTATATAATATAAAGATCTATGTGTAAACTCTTAAATTAATGTACTTTTTCTTCAACTATTTTGTATTATTAGTCATTTACGTTATACGTAAGATACAAAACTACATTAAATCAAAATCAGTTTAGAAATAACAAGGTACAAGACTACTAGTCAGTTTATAATCATCTTCGTTTACAATAATCTGCATTTGAGTATTCAGTGCGTAGGCTTTTAATTGATCGCAATAAAATGCTCATTTATTGATTCTTCAAGTTTTTCCACCTCGATGCCGTCGATAAACCCGTTGAAGTGGAATTGTAAAAAAATATATCGCTTGGTACTTCGCTTCGTGATCGTATTTATTGTGTGAAACAAATCAATACGAGGGTAACCATAAATAAAATTAAGATTTGATTGGTTATCCACACCGAAATCTCTGTAATGGTGGTCTGGAAGTACCTAAACGAAGATGATAACGATAAAACTAAGTGGAGTATTGGTGCCATCGAGAGAAAAGATGGTCGAAGTTTTTATATTTTTTTTACAAACAGTAAAATTAGTAAATTTTGTAAATACAGAAATGAAATAATCATGAAGAAATTAGTGTATAGTGTGTTTCCTTTTACTTCCAAATTGCACGCCTATACTCAAGACCCTTAACTTTGTTTGACGACTAATGGCTAGTTTTGCGTAATTTACGTCCGATTTTGTCAAATCAGATAACTCGATTTAAATTTCAACTTGACTCATATCAAAAGCTAACGCTAATTCCAAAAAAGACAAAACTATTAAATTATGGCCTAGTGAAGGATATATCATTTTTTCCGGATGTTAAATGTTATTCGTAGTAGAGCTTGTTTAAAACATAAACAAATCCGTTGACTAAAATAGTAAATACAAGTATGCATGAATCGATTGAGATTAGTGATAATATAAGACGGGATACGATCGGTAGGACATGAGCTACTTTTCATATCGTTTACTGGAATCTTTTCATTGAAAGTATCAAAAATACAAAACAAAGGAACGGAAATACAAATCGTCCAGTTTTACTTATATAGTAAATTTTTAATTACACGCTTTATACTTGTACAATTTTACCAAAATGCATGAATGTTGTTTTATCGGATTAACTTTTTGATCTTGAAGACTATTCGTTACCGTCGCAAAGTTCGGATGACACAGATAGTTCCGGTTATTTTTACTGAACTCTATACATCCAGAATTACTTCGTATTTAACCTTCGTACATTTAGCTTTCTTGTTTTAGAGCGTACTGTAACGAAATTTGTAATCCTTAACTTTGTTTTAATTAGATTTACGAAGGTGTTAAAGATATTGATTAGGGTAAGACGTGTAAGTGTCAGTTATTAAGGCTTCCCCAAAATCTTTATCAAGATACGAGTACTGTTGTCTGTTTTCGGTATACTGTTTTTGAATTCGGATGTTGATGTGGTGAGCTTGTGATTTGCAGTTAGCAACAAATTTTCTGAAACTGTAATTAGATTTACGGATCCATTTTAATAATGATTTGGATTCAAACCGACGCTATGGTGACAGTAATAGGCAAGGCGGTAGGAGCGATTCGGATGAGTTACTGCGCTCTGTGACTGCGCTGCTCTCTAGTTATTTCATTTGTCCAGAAATATTTATTTTTGTTTTCTTCTCTCTGACGACCCTTATCCGCGCGACGAACGATGCGCAGTCGAGGTCGTTCTGTCAGTCGCCGACGGCGTCAAGGTGACCACTTGTAATGACGTTGTGTATTGGCCTTTGTCTTATACTTTATATTTTCTAAGATATGGCGAAGTTTATTGTTTTAAATGGATGACATCTTGTTTTACTACAGGAGTTGCAATCCGAAGTGAACTAATTATATTTAATAGATAAGATACAAAAGTCGATGTAGAATTTTAATTATCGCCGGAACATATTAATTCCGTATTTTCGTGCTTCGGGCATTAAATTACTGATGTTTAAATTGAAGATAGAATCGTAAACTGATTTTCTTAAAATATGGCTATCGTCGGAACTGGGCAAAACGTTTAGATATTCAGTTAGTATAAAGTAAATAGTAAATACAAGTGTTTCTTCGTTTAAAATATATCTTTCTTTTTAATCAGTTCAATTTCTTTTATTCCAATAATTAACATTTTTTTTTAATTGCGTTTCCTAAGGTAGATAATAGAGCTGAATTTTGAGCTTTCAGATTTGATACCAGAAATATTGAACAGCAGCCTTGCTTTTGATTTTGTTTATTATATCGAATGTTGTGGGTTTGCTCATTTACATTTCAATTTACTTACAAAGTCCCAGATTTTAAACGCACTTGGCATCTATTGTATTCTGTCAGTCTTAATGAGAATTCGTAATGCAACTTTAATATTCCAAAAAGTAATAAAAGTTAAAGTAATTGTAGTGTCGAAAACAGTCCTTTGCGATAAGTTACAATGAGTCTAATATGGATCCCAAATCACATTCACATTAACAGGATCACATATTTAAAGAAAACAGTTATCTTCAAACAAAGTAAATGACTTTACTGCCTTTTAATAAAAATAAAATAAAACTTTAAATCAATCTAAATTAAGTGTGAAGTCAGTTATGCATTTTCTAGGACATGAAATGACGCAGGTATGTTGCAATGCACTTGACACACTTGCAGACAAAGAAACGCATTACTGCACTCAGCGCATTTGATTTTATATTACAATCGTAAACTACAAAGCTGATAAAGCTTTTTCGTGTTTTACACTTAACTTGTAATTAAAAGTTATTACTTAACATTGTATTAACATTTATAAAAACTAGCTCTTGTACGTGTTCACGGTTTTTAACTTCCATGAAAAAAAGGAGAAGGTTCTTAATTCGGCTGTATGTTTTGTACGTTTGTTACGCAGTTACTGAGCCTACAATGAACAGATTTTGATGGCTCTTTTTTGGGAAGGTAAATCATAATTTCGAGGTGGTCGAGATGGATACGAAGGTATTTTTAAGTTTTGCTGAGCTTTAATATTTTTAGCGGTAACTCGTTGAATGATCTAGTATTTGGAAAGGGATTCAAAATGAAATCAAATTTAAAGATGAATCATTAAGAAGAAGTCGTAACACTTTGGTTGCAACTTCATGTGATCAATATGTCGATTTTAGTTTCATTGTCCTGACATATTTATATCCTATTGGAGCAATAAACTATCGGCGACGAATTCCATACTGTTCGTTTTGATACCTTGACCGTGAGAACAGATTTCTATGTAAGTTACAAACATCTAAACATCTTTAAAATCCTTAGTTATGTACTCATGAGATGAAAGTATTGTCCATTAAAAGTATTTAATTCGTTTTAATTCTTCTATTTTTTTTAACGATTTAAGTCAGTTTCATTTCGATCTGTCGGTGGCGTTTGCTCATTTAAATTGTTACTACCCCTTAATTTTACAATGGTTCTGTTTGGTGCTGAATAAATTTGTTTCAATTTATTTGTATCTTTTCGTGGCGTTGATGAAACAATGAGACAAGTCATATTGTATATTGACAGCATTAGTATCTATCATATGAAATTCCTGCTGATGTTAGTCAATGTCAGAATTTTAAAATTATTTAAAGTTGCCACAATAATGTTACGTTGCGAAAACGACAATTAAGTTACCGTAATATTAATAATAATTACTAAGATGCGAAAGTGAACTTGCTTATTTGTTACGCGCAACCCTTTGACAGCTGCATCATTGGCATGACGTACTGTTAGCTTCTGGTAAAAGTATTCTTATTATTTGTCTAGCTCTCCAACAATCACCCAGTGAAAAATATTTTATATTTAAAATTATCAATAATTTGACTAATTTTGTCAAAGTGTCAAAGTGTGTCCTAGCCGATGGACCTGCCACTCGTCACTAACGCCATCTGTTAAAATTCTAAAGTAACTATTTCCAGATGTCAGTTAAAAGTTCTGCCTATTTTAATTCATCCCCGAATTATAATTAACAGAATACTTTACGCTAATGAAATTACAAAAACTTCTTTAGATTTTCCAAGACTAATGCAATTATTTTTGGATATTAGATGTGGATTTTATTTATGTTTAAGATCGTTTCTCATTTATGAAAATACTACTGGCACTGGTTTGGTTTACTAACTACATTTAAAAAAATAAACCCATCAGCTTCGTTTGTATGCATTTTTAGGGTTATATTGTTTATTTTTAATTGTGTTATAACGATAACTATCGCCTATGTGTTGTCTACGATAAAATTGATTGATGCCTCCCTAGCGTTTCGTATCACCATACTTGACTTGGTTATCAGGACAGTGCAACGGCCGACCGCATGTTTGCGCTAATTGTGATAAACCTCGGTCTCTCCGAACCTTCGATAAACAATATAATTTCAATGGGGTTAGGTTGTGTCTAGCATGAAAATGATTGAGTACTGTTTGAATGACATTCGAATATCAACCATATATAATGTAGTTCTATTTATTTTATCTGTTTTTCCTTTGTATTAATTAATGTAAATTATCAAATAAGATTTTATCATTATGTAAGTATCTTCACGCCCATATCCCTGAAGAGGTAGGCAGAGGCATAACCACGGGGCCCCCACGGCTAGTCGAAGACACTAACGGCCAATATTAATTAATATAAATAAAAATATCTAAGATTAGAGATAGGGCTATTGTAGTTTAGTAATCAGCCACTGTTATTTTTCAAAAAATAACAAAAATGTATTAGCAACAAAACTCTTTCAGGCCAATTCCACAATGTGACAGCTGGCAAGCCTATCGCCAACCGGGCACACATTCAATTCCGAGCAACATCTTTTTCAATAGCAAATTGGAAAACCCACATTTTCTTTTTGTTGACCGAGCCGGGAATTGAACATTTTACCTCATAAAGTCAAGTCCAACACTTACGACTGCTAGACCACAGAGGTAAATGACTACAAAATAGCTACATGTGAATTATCAGGAGTTTCAAAAATAACCGTTTGTAATGGTATCTCCATGTATGCAATGATGTGATCCGAAATGAAAGAAAAAATTATAAAACATAAATTGTAATGGTATTGGTGCTACAAAGTCATAAAACAACTTAAGAATGTGGTCATTTGCAGTATTAAAATGATTTCATTTGATACGAGAACATGCTACCATGCATCCGAAATAGTATACCACTGGTAGCTTAAGCTTTTGTGTGCCACGGACAGATGTTTGAAATGAATAATTTACAAACACATCAGCTGTTTAGTCTCGCGGCGCGGCGGTTTAATGGCTGACCAATTAAAAAAAGACGAAAATTAAATTATTTTGAATAATTCTTCGTTTGATACTCATCCGTATAACAGACAGGTTTGTATTGTTTGCTGAATCTATGATCAATTTAATATCGTCGTATAAACTGTAATCAAACCGTTCATTGATTTCAAAACATCAAAACCGCAGCGTGTCAGCTTCAACTTATTTTTTAGTGATAATATGCGGTGTGTTGTGTAGAAATTTTTTATTATTAAAATTTCTATAGTGTGTCGTGTGCTTTGTCTATGAATGTTGTAGACATAGGAAAGTGCATAAAAGTGCTGATTTAATTCATTCGTTTATTCAAATTTCTATAGTTTGTCGTGTGCTTATCTACGAATATTGTAGAAATAGGAAAGTGCATAAAAGCGCTGATTTAATTCATTCATTCTCTTATTAAAATTTTTATAGTGTGTCGTGTGCTTTATCTATGAATGTTGTAGACATAATAAAGTGCATAAAAGCGCTGAGTTAATCAGAAACAATAAATAATGTATAATGCTTATTTGATTGCAAGAGATCGAAGGTAAAGACGTAGGCCGGTGCCTTATTAGGGTGATGCGTTTTTGCGACAGTTAATACCTTTTATGCTGTAACGGACAACTTGATTTTGCTTGCAGTGCATTGGTTTAAACAAGGAAGTTAGTTTTTGCAGGCCTATGATGTACCTACCTTATATGTGTACAGGTCAAATAATGCAGTAACTGCACAATTTTGAATTTTAAAACCTGCCTTTTCTTTATTAAGAATTGAAAAGCAAAAGATTTAATTAAAAGCAGAAATAATCATCAACTTTTCATAAATGAAACGCTATTATAGCAATAAATACGTAATGTGTATCGAAATGCTTAAATATTCCTTTTTTTCAATAAAGTTTATATAAACAAATAAATGTCGAGCTGCAACCGAACAGAAAATAAATATAGGTCAAAGAATATTAAGAAAGGAAATGGTTCTTCCCTCTCTGAAGGTGCTTACGTTATGCCATTTAGAAAAATCGCTTACGGAGATGCGTAAAATGAATAAGGCTCTTGTATATTGGAATCTACTTTATACTTATTTCATCAAAATCCATTAATTGAGATCTAGATGTTCGGTTAAGAAAAAAATAAAATATACCTAACAATCTCTTGTAGAAATATAAAGAAACATATTGTCAGTGCTTATGATATTTTCTTTATTACGTTTGTATAATATTTTAATTGATATATTATATGATTTAATGAGCCGTAACATTAGTAACTGCGAAAAAAGTATCTTAGTATTGTGATACCATTTTTCTATCCCATTATGTTTTAATTTATGTGCGATACTCTGTGCTTTTTGCTGTGTTTATGTGATTGGAGCATTGTTTCATGGGCTCAGCACGGACACCTATCGTAATCGAATAGTTAATGATCTGGATCGGGATAAACGTGTAAAAACGAGAGCGAGCTTCCGCATTGTACTGCTTAATGATGTAAAGGTAGAAATGTTTTTTTTTGTAATTAACATCGCTTTCTTATATTTTTACCATTTAGCAGTTCTTTATTTATGAACTACGCAGATGCATCGGATTCTAAAATTTGAATTTTTTTGAACACTTAATATGTGTGTGTGTGTATTAGTGATGTCACGCATATTCGCATTCGCATTCGCGAATATCCGCATATTTTTCAATATTCGCATTCGCGAAAATTATGCGAATATTTAGCGAATGTTTTTAATAATCAAAAAGGAAATTATTATATGCATGCATATGAAATAAAATACAATAGATAACACTTAGATATTATCATTAAATCATACTTCTACAATTAATATCAAATCTACATTAATCAGCCTTGTTATAACTAGGTTTGTATTTATTTAGTAGTATATTATTACTTTACTACCACTTTAAATAACGTTTACAATTTCTATTTACTAAAAAACTAAACAATTACTTAAAACAAAATTATTAACCTTTAAATATCTAATGTATTAAGTATTAATAACCTTTGGCTTTAAAAGTACATTTTTTCATTGCACTTTATGTATCTGAGGAATGAAAAATAAATTTGAAAAACAATACAACGAATACTTAACTATTTGTAATAAACCTTTTTCCTTTTTATAATTATTTTTATTTTAAACTAAAGTTTCTAATATTTGTTATGTTAACATTTGGTTTCAATTGCAAGTTATTTATTTATATATAAAAATAATTATATATAAGTAAGTAAGAAGGTACACAAAATATAGTTTTTCTAATAATATGTTGACTTTTTAGTGATTAAAGTTGTTGTTTTTTTTTATTCTTAGTAATTAAATTGAAGCAATGGAATGTTAAAGTTTAAAAATAAAAGTTTGGAGACTCTTTCTCCATGCAGCCTGTTTCGGTGAGGTGTGTAAAGTAGTCCACCTCCACTAAAAACTCTTTCTCTGGGGACACTTGTGGGCGGAGTTACTAAATATTCTCTGGCTACTGGAGAAAGAATGCCGTATTTGTTGCTATTTACTTTCCACCAAAAAAGAGACCCACTTCTACTTCTTCTTCATTTTCAATACGTTTATCCAAAACGTATTATATTTTTTTTTTATTAATACCTACTTCTAATGGATTTGGAATATCATTACATAGTTCTTCCTCGCTTTCACTTGAGTCCATCATCATTTTCATAGTTTCTTTTAATGTCACAGATTTTTCTGAAAGACTGGTGCTGGAGCCCAAGTTTTCATTATCCTGATTCCTTATTTTAGGACGCTTTCGCTTGGAACATGACGGCAAACTTAAGTCCTCATCTCCAAATGAATCTAAAATATTTTTTATGACTTGATGTTTTGTTGAAAGATTTTTGAAGAATTTCGTTTTGTATCTAAGATCAATAAACGTTGCTGTAGCAAATAATATGTCGTTTTCTAAGTGAGAAAATCTGTGTCTCATTTCTTGTTTTAATACAAGTATAGTATTCCTAATGCACTCGTCAGATGCCTCATATTCATCAATCACCTTTTCCAGAGTGGCTAATAACGGAATCACAGACGATATGGAAACATTGGCTGGACTTAGTTCTCGAGTTATTTCTTCAAATGGTTGAAGCAATGTAATCAATTTTTCCACAAATATCCATTCTTCTGAAGTTAGTTGTGAAATTTTGTTGCAGGTGGAAGCATAAAGACACAGGGAATTTTCGAAATGCGTTCTAGCTTGTAAAAGTTGCTATTCCATGTCGTAACACACTCTTGGATTATCTTGAGTTTTAATTGATTAAGCTTTTCTTGCAGATTAACAAGTTCATCTTGAGCTACATTAGAGTAGTGAAAATGTGTTGCTATCTTTTTTACATTTGTTAACGGTTGCAATGATAGATTCTTGTGACTTAAGCCCTTCTTTAACAAAAAGTTAGATTTGGTGCGAATAAACAATCAATGTTTTTAATATTTAATAAAGAAATACCTTTTTTCATGTTAGTGCCACCATCTCTAACAATACATAATACGTTTTCTTTGGGAATTCCCCATGATAACAACATAGTTTCTAACTTTGCCGCTATATTTTCTCCTGTATGTCGCCCATCATTGAATACTTCTGCTTTCAATACAATCATTCTTCGTTCAAAATTATTTGTAATTCCGTGACAAGTGAAACTTATAAGCGACACTCCAGGGCAAGAGTCAGACCAGATATCAGTTGTAAATGCTATTTTTTTAAATGATTTGATTAATTCCAGAATTGCATCTTTTACCTTGCCGTATAATCAATTACTCACAAATGAATAAATTAAAATATTGCCGACTTTTTAAATTATATGAAGGCCATACTTTGTTAATCAATCTCACAAATCCAAGACATTCCACAAAACTAAATGTTAAGTCCTCCAGTGCGATCATTTCGCCAATCAAGTTATCCAGCACCAAAGACTTGTTGTTGTTGTTTTTTTTTATTTTTTTCAACGCAATCACTCAAACACATTTGCTTAAGGTCACTTTTGGTACATTGTCGCGAAGAGGACGCCAAAGAATTAATTTTAGCAGCACTTTGCTTTTCATGTTCTCTTTTTTTTTCAATTCTTCATACTCATTTTTGTGTTTAGCTTCCAGGTGATTTCTCATAGCACTAGTGGTGCTGCCTTTGCGTGAGTACTTTTTCAGCATCACATAATGTAAAATAAGTCCAAACTTCGCTGACGTGTGATTTACTAATGTTTTTATGCCACTTTGTCCCTTAAATATCAGTTAAATTTGAAAAATAACATAAAACTAACCTCAAAACAAAACAAAACACTTTCTGTGACTAAATTCATTAAATTAACCAACATCGTTTCTGTTACACTTTCTTTGTGCTTACATAATGTAATAAGAGCAAAGGAGGTGTCTTTTTCTAATCGATGATAAGTTTTGCCTCGTTCATTTCAATGCAATGCTCATATGTGAATATTTCATGTTTATTGGTTAAGGGTAGCAGGTGACAAACTGCTGTTTACTTTGAAGAATTTCGGTATCGATAAGAGTAAGTTCACATTTTTAATGGATTTTTTTTTGCGAATCATTACACAATGAGTTTCAGAGAAAGAAGATAATTAATATGTGAGAGAAGCATAGTAATTAAAAAATACCAAGTACTTTAAGTTTTTTGTACTATAAGACTAACATGATTAACTTTTTTTCTACACGATTAAACAAATTGACTTGCTGACGTTAAGATATCCGCGTTGCCAGTAATAATGAATACAAACCTATGAAACAGATATGTAATTTAATCTAATGCATCTCGCGTTTACTGTACATACAGCCAGTGTAATCGTCGGGTAATCGTCGCCTCGTTGATGGGAACGGCATCTGGCAGAACGGCTTTGGATTTTTTCTTCATGACTTTATCTCGACATTCCATCTATTACCCTTTACTAGTAATGTGCATTATCGATGCATCGGCTTTTTATTTATTCGATTTCATATATGGACGGCGCGAATGTCTTTGTATATAAATACGCACATACCAAATATTTCTGTTACGTATTTTCCCCGTGTTCATTCGGGTCGTGTTTGTAAAAAAGATTAACAGGAGAGAGCAAAAAAAGAAAAAAAATATTTTTTTTGTGGTCAAAAATATACACAATCGACTTAAATAATTTTATCACTTACAAATAGTTATTGGTTAGTTTTGGTCAAAATGTAAAATCCGTCTCCTAGTGTGAGCTTGGATGACAAACATTTAGACACCCAATTTTTTTTTGTATAAGTATTAGCTGCCTGCCCTCGCTTCGCTTTGGTTATTCAAGAATAAAAATCCTACTAATATTATAAATGCGAAAGTTTGTGAGTATGTCCAGGAGAAGGGGTGAATGCAGTAAGCGCGCGTGTCTTTGCTACGCTTCAACGATATTTAATTTTGCGCCCGGAGATTTTAACTTTTTGATAACTCATTAGTTTTTTTATTATTTTCTGATAGTGTAAAGAGCAATTTTGATCTAAATTACACGCATAACGTATCTAACAGATTTATTTAAGTCAGGGTTAATACTGTATTGTTAAAAACATGTTCTAAAGTAACCCTTCATTTTACTGTTTTAAGTAAACGCAAAAAACGGTTATTGTGGGTTATTCTTTAAAGATAGACATATACCACCGCTTACTTTTTTTGAGATCTATCGAAGAGGAAAAATCCCACCATACATTGTTTTGTTAAAACTCAAAAGGTTTTGGCAGCGTTTTCGAGGAAAGCTCCCGATCGGCTTATTTTCTGCCGACATATTGAACTAATATCGTTGTTATATCGTTGGTTTGTACAAAACATAAACTTACTATACACGAAAACCTTCCTCAAGAATTGTTCTATCTATTGTTGAAAACAGACAGACAGACAGACGCGGCGGGGGACTGTCACGTTTACGTTTAATGACTCAAATGTATGAAGCTTTGTACAACAACTAATTCCATACATTTATTTGGTCGTCTAAACGCAAACGCAACAGTAAATTCGTGCAAAAACTTATACTCAGCATACAGACTACAAATATTCACTTGTCGCTTCATAAGACGGTAACGCATTCTTAATGATAAGAAGTAATAATAATTTCAACAGATATCTTATTTTTATAGCCTTTTATCTTAGATTTAATTTTGTATTTTCCGGGTAGTAATAATAAGTAATTCAATTCGTCCTCGTTTGCTATGGACTTATCATTGTGAAGATTTGTGTTAACAATTCATATAAGTACAGTCGATAAATTACTCTGGTAACACACATGAGCATTTCTGCGTATTAGTTTTATTCGTACTTTTCAAATTCATGATGTATAGGGCTGATAAATGTCATGCTCTACAGTAAAGCTACACTGATAAATATCAATTATAACTTAAAATATTATACTTTCGACGCGTATATAACGTTCGTATTCGGCGTATGACTGTAATGTGACTGGATTATGAAATATTTCGCATTGAAATTTGCTGTGCTGGACTCATACTCCCCAGCACAGCAAAGCAAAAATACTCCCTACTCATACGCACATAACCTGAAAGTCGTATTCGGAAATAGTAAAAGGGTATTTTTTGGTAAAAAATTTCTGTAGTGATGCTTTTCAAACTGTTTCTCATATTATTTATTGTATATTATGTATCGTATAACAACTAAATAAGTTACTTTTCTACTTGCACTAGTTTACTCAATTTAAAAAAATATGTTTGAGAAATAGTAAATAAATAAATAAATATCCCTGGACAAGTTACACAAATTGAATCTAACCCCAAAGTAAGCAAATTATATGCTTGTGTTATGGGTGTTACTCAACGATTCTAATACATAGAAATACTTAAATAGATACCAGAATGAATTTAATAAACACCCAGACCCGGAAATGCAGACATCTAAATGTTCATCACACAAATGCCTGTCCCCGTCGGGAATCGAACCCGTGCCTCACGGATGATCGGTGTAGTTAGGCGTGTACGCTAGCCACTCGACCAACGAGGCGGTCATAGTAATTCTATTGTTGTTATATAGTATTTTGCGTCGTCATTTTATTAGATCATTTATTTATTTCATAATATTTCAATTAGTTAGGTTTTATTGGTTAACGTTTTGACTATCACCTGCTAAAAAATAAAGATTTTTTCATTAGTGTCCTACCAATCAGCTTCTGAAATGCATTTAGTTCTCAAATCAATAAAAATCGCCATACAATAGTACAAAAGCATTAACACAATCTATTATATCGAAAATATGCAATCCATTGTGATAGAAATGACAACAGTTTGTTTAATTGGGGTTTATGATTTGCTTCCCTATCTCCCGTGTCGCCAGGGGAGAGATCCCCTAAATTAAGCGACATGGGGGACCGCGGTTTTGAAGAAGCCCCGTATTAGCATTTATGAAAAATAAAAAGTAATTTTTACTTGTTATATTCATTGCAGTCTATTAAATTCAATATAAATTAAGTTTATTAAACAAATTTTTGCTATTTTAGTTTTTTAATGATAAACGGAAAGATGTTTTGCTAATTAATCAGATGCTCAATGTTTCCAATTATTATCTAAAAGGTACATATAGGATATTTTTTTATTAGTATTGACGTTCAAGGTTGGGATATTAAATACCTGGGTTGCTATTTTTAAATTATCTTTGAGTGTTTTTTTATCAAAAAGATAGAATTTGATATATTTTAAGCGAAATTAAAATGGCATTTTCAGTCGAATAACACTTATGTGGCTGACAGAGCGTGATATACATAACTTAATATTTTTCATTACGGACTTTACAATTTGATTGATCAACAATGACATCGAAATCACTCTTTAATTAATAATAAATCATTGGGTGCAAATAAAGTAAAGGAGAATGACTCTTTAATTTTTATAAAAAGTGTAAAAATAAATAATAAATTGAACTGTTCACATTTGATTGGATGTATATCCTAATTATTATTTAGAATATACTTTAAATGAAGGCAATAAGCAGACTAAGATATATACACCTACATTCCAAAGAATTGACACGTTTAGCAATTTATAGATAAATCTCAGCGTAAGCTGTGTTTGATCGAGTGGAAAATGATGTAATATGAAAGTTCTAACGCCTAGGACGTATCTATCTGATCCGAGCGTGGGATGAGCGATGAAAAATCGACGGATCATTCGACATTCAGCACGGAAATGGAGCGTGAGAGAGGTCGAGATTGCTTTTAAATCGTGTTATGCGCTCGCTGCACTGCCGGCGCAGTCGGGCGACACGGCGACATGACGGATGGCTGGCTAATTGAAATAGCCCCCCTGTAATAACGTCGCTGCATTTTCAAGATTAAGATTCGTTAGCTTAATCATTTTTTGATAAGCACACGCCAATACTGATTTGTATTAAACTTTTGCCTCGGAGTACATTATCGTTGCAAATGCTATTATTATGAAAGAGTCTATCTTCCATTATTGCACTGCTAATGATTGGGACTGCCTTCCTGAAGCAGTGTTTCAAGAGTGAAAATAGGCGACTCGCAACTTAGGTTATTGTGACTTTGACTCCAAAATATCTTTACCTAGAGCGAGTTATACTTTCAAGAGTTGTTATTCCTTAAAAAATACGTTTTTGGAAGGCCCGTGCTTTTATTACAAGTAGTATCAACATACGTAAACTGTATCTATACATTCAAATATTATAAAGCGGAAAGATTTGATATTTTATTTATTTGTTTGGTTGTTTGAAGTGAATTAGCTCCGAAACTATTGGACCGATTTCAAAAATTCTTTCACCTTTAGAATGCTACATTATCCCTGAGTGACATAGGCTTTGTTTCATCAAAATCGGTGAAGTAGAATCCAAGTTACGCAGGCGAAGCTGCGTGAAACTGCTAGTACATTATATACCTAGTTAAGATTATTCTTGGGTTCACGATAAAATTGATAATTGCTTAAGAAGCTTCCTTAGACTGTAGAGATGTTATTGACAAGCTTATCTAAATGTTATAACTTTTAGTTATGGTTAAAGAAATATTTATTATAAGTACGATTACACAACACAAGAAATTAACAAAAAAAGGTTTGGTTAAAATTTTGTGATAATGAGGAAAAACAAAATATTTATATTAATGAATTCTTAATTTTAAAAGAATATGCTAAGTTAATGTGTAATTTCGTATTATTTCCCTAACCTCATGGTGCGGTGTGCAATTAGTGGAATTTATTATTTTATCCTTGGATGAGTTATAACTTTACCTCACAAAAATTGTTTTTTCATTTTTAAAGTTAGTTCTTGCATTCAAGTTTAGCTTAGTAAGTGACTTTATTAATGTAATCATTCTTAATCCAACATGGTTGACGCCCTGAATTGTCGCACCAATAAAGCTTGATGTCATGATTGTCAAATAAAAGATTTCACAAAGAAGCAAATCAAAATTCAAAACAAAAGCTTAACATTTTTATTTCAACAAAATATTACTTTTTTACGCAAAAAGTAGAGTTAAAAAAAGTAATAAAGTAGGTGGGTTTATAGGCACTTGATATTCTACATTTTTTAATTTAAGTCTTAATTTAAAAGAGATCTTTATGTTTTGTACAACATTTTATAGATGGCGTCGTGGATTGCAACTTGTGATCTTAATCAACTTAATTTATTGCATGTTAAGTTGTTTTTTTTTTTCTGTAGCGTTGTCCCGTTAAAAACATAATGTAGTAGTAAAACTCACATGTGGTGATGGCAACATTTTTTTTTGTTTGGGCAAAAAGTGCAATAAGCGGTTTGGGTCCAATACCAACCAGTTTCCTTAGCAATTTTACTTTTTAGGTTGGTAATATTTTACATCTGGCTGAGTTTTGTTTTTTTAATGAAGATATGTTCTTAGGTTTTAATAAAACTTGCAAAGTAAAATGTGTAGTCACGTTTCGGGCTTCTCAAAAATTTATTTTTGTCTCTGCAAATGTTGACTCCTTTATGTCGTTTCAAGTATCTTTTGTTTCTTTAATGGTGCACGAAACCATGCCCTCATGACCGTCGTATGGTGGTCCTATGCTCGGGAAAATTGTAGGATTGGCAACACAGCTTCGCAAATGATGCTATAAGTGGCAGTTTGGCGCCAGGAACTCACGTTTCTACATGCACGACGCATTCCCAATTCTGCCGCGTTTCATGTAGACACCAGTGTCATTGCATTGTATTCTAATGATAGTAAGGGCATCATTAAAATACATATCCTCATAGGGTCATGAGGCCTTTGGAAACGTGTGAATGAACTCTCAATTACTTTTATTGTGTGCTATGTCCTCTCCCTCGCATACTTTGGGGTTCAAGTCTACTATTTTACTGTCACAACCACTGTACTGGTAGTAGATAAGGTTGTCTATTGTCCATTTTAACACACCATAATATCACTTTATACATGTTGGCAGAAGAGAGCTTTGCCACATTTTTTTCGGTACATAACAAGTATTTATTATTGTTGTCATAACCTGGGTGATTGATTGATATTCTGCATTATCTAAGACGCGATCATTCAGCTTCTTTGGACTCAATATGAATTCTTATAGTCATAGTCTGGAGAAGTTTGTGATTTTAGGCCGGATAGGCGGCCACGGCTGGGTAGAGCGCTTACAAAATGATTTAACTCTATCATGGTGGGCCCTAGCTTAAATCGAATAGTCCTCGCAGTTATTACAAAAGTAAAAAGTTATCGTGATACTCAGTATCTAGAGAACAAGAAGAAGACCATCTGCCTCTCTGCGAGGCAGCTCTGAAGAGTAGAGCACTGGTTGAAATGTGGGTGACCACTTACAAGACATCTGGTGTAAGAGTGCTGTGCAGAATCTTGCCCGGGTAGAGATCTACCGCCTTACCTATTCCTGCCGCCATAATGACTCAGTCATGTTAGGGCCTGGAGGGTAGGGTAACCGGTAGACTTAAACAATACTCCTAACATCCTGGTCACTGGACAGCGACGCTCCTGTAACATCTATGGTGTTTATAGGGCCACGATTATCTCTTACCATCAATAGAGCCGTATGCTTATCAGCTGACCTGTCACATAAGAAAAAAAAATGTGTGAACCTGCAAATGGTTTAACATCCCGGCATTGTGATATCTTATGATAGCAATATCAAACGTCGATGGTGAGCAGGGACATGTTACCTCGTAACATTGCGAAACAGCGTTCTGATTGTTGTGACGTAAAAAATTGTCACAGTTTAGCAGAGTTACCAGATGAAAAGTATGCTAATAAACGTCAAGTTCAGTCATGTGCGTTATGTCGTAGTTGGCAATTGGAGATGAAGGACAAATAAGCCATTAGCAGAAAAATGATTAATGCCCTGTGTCAATTTTCTGTCTATCCCTAATAGGACTTAATGATTGTACCAAAAAAAAACATTGAAGAAGATAAATATGTCCGTCTTTTTAAAAGATTTTTGTACATTAATTTGTAAAGCATTTTATTTATTTGTATATAAATTGTCACAAACTTTTTTCTCCATTTCAATTCGTAGCATGTAGCAACAAATTCCGTGTATGTATTTGTTTTGTAATTAGGCATCCTCTAACGCAGTATAGACCGGTGGCTCCACCTCCCCTAAACAAAATTATGTGGTTTAGGTTCATGCCCGTATTATATGGTTCCGGAACGTTTCAAGTCTGAACATTGTTTAACCTCTAGAGATATACATATACGTGGAGCCGGAAATTTAATAAGTAGGTATCACTTACAGCCATATAGGTGTTTTTACATAACATGTATGTTATAGAAGTGATATGATTATGATTAATATGCTAATATTTTTAATTTTTTCAAAAAAAAAGTATCTTCACGCCCATATTCCCTAAGTAGTAGGCAGAGGCACAACCAGGGAACCCACTACTAGCCGAAGATACTAAGTCCCACAAAGTGATAGGTGGCAAGCCTATCGCCAACCGGGCACATATCTTATCCCGAGCAACATTTTTTTTATTAGAAAATTAGAAAAATCCAATTTTCTTTTTGTTGTCCGACCCGGGATTCGAACCCGGGACCTCATGCAGTCAAGTCCAACAACTGAACCGCTAGACCACAGAGGCGATTTTTGAATCAATATTTTTAAATCGACTCTTTGTTCTGCGGTGTTGTGGTCCGGCGTCGGTATTGACTTCTTGAGGTCCCAGGTTCGATTCCTGGGTCGAGAAACAATAGGGAAAAATTGAAATTGAGTATTTTCAATTTTATATTAAAAATAACGTTGCCCGGGATTGGATATGTGCCCGATGTGGTACTTAGTGTCTTCGGCTAGTCGTGGGTGCATTGGTTGTGCCTTTGCCTACCTCTTCGGTGATATGTGCGTTAAGATACTTTTTCTCTTTTCAACCGACTTCCGATGTAAAAAGGAGGAAATTACGAACTTGAACCGTATCTTAGTTTTTCTAACTGAGGCAAGACATTTGTGTTATGAACAAATGTAATATTTGAAGATAATAATTATTGGGACAGTCTATGTTGAAATATTCCCGAAGAAGAGGATATTATATTGTATGTGTATTTCAACTGAATTATCTGGTAATGTTGTTACAAAATCGTCCCAACTCCATCACGAGGCTGGAGACAAAGCGGTCTCTGCGGGATTCGCCTATTTCCTGCCCAGACAAGAACGGAAGCCCGCTTAACCATCTCCTGCTTTTGCCACGTTTATGCATATTAATGGCTGTGAGAAAAAGTCTAAAGTTACTGTTAACATTATACGTATATAGATCATTACAAAGTATAAAACAAAGTCGCTTCCTCTGTCTTTATGTCCTTTTGTATGCTTAAATCGTTAAAACTACGCAACGGATTTTGATGCGGTTTTTTTAAATAGATAAAATGATTGAAGAGAATGGTTTATAGAGTTATTTCATAACCGTGCGAAGCAGCCGGGGCGGGCCGCTAGTTATTTATAAAAGAATTGGATGTACAAAATGTTGTTTCAGGTGTTCTGCACGTTTTGTTAACTTGCCTACTCTTACTTCTCCACTTAGCACAGTCTTAACCATTTTAATTGTGACTCCATATTGATGCATATATTGTAATCGAGCTATTTATTTAATCAAGCTATTGTTACATAAATCGAAGATATCTATCTAGTGGTTCCTATTAGATTATTTATCCAATTATGTAACAGACATAGAAAATGCAACGCAGTGATTAATTCTAAAGAAAAATAATTAATTATGCATTTTTGTTATTGAAAGAGGTTATATAAATTATAGGTCATGTGTCAGATAAACATTGCAAGTAATAGTTATTAATCCTAAAATTAGTAATGTTCAATGAAATCCCGTCATAATCGTTAGTAATGTTGCTAAGAACTATCTCGATCACGTCTGCTGCCAAACTAAAAATGTGCATCAAAATTAGTCCGTCCACTCAAAAGTTGTAATGCCACAACAAGGCAGACAAACGGACGCACGCACGCACACTTGTAAACACCCTTTGCTTTCCGTCGGGTGTTAAAATAAATTACTAACACGAGAAAACGTTGTGAAATTGCGAAAATTACCGTATTCCTGCCGCCATAGGCGCCATAACGTCAGTGCTTGCCATTGTCCTGTTCAATATCGCAGGTGTAAAAGGTAGCCGGTAAACTTACTTTTCCTCATGTTGGCAACGCACCATTACCACCTTTCGTGTCTCTAGGCGACGTTAATTTCTTACCACCAGGAAATCCGTCTGCTTGTTTGCCTTCCAATATCATACAAAAAATAATTATGAAACACAAAACAGACAGTAAAATAAAAATATAGTTAAAATAACAGTTGTGAATTCCATAGTGTGATGGTGATGTAGATTGGTTTGGAGAACAATTTCGCACGGTAGCTTATGGAGGAAGTTGGGTTTTGAAATTTCCGCTGGCTGGAACATGGCATACCGTGAAAGCAAGTGAATGGTTCGAACTCCAAACTATTCGGACTATCGACTGTCGGGATTGAGAAGGAAATTGACTTTCGGAAAGCTGTCTTCGATTAAAACTTTGAATTTCTACGTTTCCTTTATCTGTCACAGTAAAGTATTAATATTTTATAATCATCATAATATCATATATATTATTTTTATATTATAAAAATGAATCCGGTATGTTTCCGGTATGACCAAGGATGGTCACAGCATAACGCTTAAACGAATAGTAGGCTATTATAATAATAGTATTTCGCTATTTCGTTGTGTTAATTATTTTCAGGAGAAGGTTCAAATGAAAGAAAAAAATGGTAAATTCAACGTCTATCGGGTCACGTGGATTATAATGAAATCGTTTTGCTATAAATTGTGGATAATGGATATACATCCTAAATATTAGGTCGTTGGCCTACTGAATGATGATTTTTTTTAATGTTTCTACTGACGATTTCAGATGTCACAAAGAAAACTTCTGCAGAACGGGGCTACTTGAAAACTTAGCTATGTTTTTTTTTTTAAAAAAAACAATGAAATAAAAATGCAAATGTCATTTTATTATCATTCTTATATTAATTAAAGTATTATATTTCTTAAATGATGGGCTTATTCATATTTTTTTTTTTTATATTTATCGATTGATGGATAATAACACTCGATTATAAAACTTAGTTTTTCAAATTTTCGAATTTTAACTTAAAACCTGTTTTAAGCTGACATGTCTCAAAGCGTTTTGCTAGTCAAAAATCATACGTTGTTTGCTTTTGTTTATAAAAAAAGAAACTAATCACGCGTTGAACGGCTTTAAACGAAAAAAAAACCTATTAACCTATATCTCACTATTTATACTGTACTGTAGTAAGGCAAGAATAGGGAAACACACCATTCCGTAAAGAAAAACATCAGAACATTGCGTAATGAACTGTAAGATGGTCGTCTTTCCATGGGCGAGCTGCCACAACCCATGAATATAAAACGCGTAAATAAATAGCAGATGCGCGAAAAACTCACCCCGACGTTATCCGACAGACACTTAGCATAATAATCGCGGGGTGGTGGGGTGCCTGGCATAGTAAAAAGGGGGTTGCCTCCCTCACACTGACACGATTCTCACGCGACGCGACTTCCTTTCAATCTAATGAATGGGCAATCGTATAATGTCGCCGACGTAAATAACTATTGTACACATCGAACCGTCTAGCGACAGCCTTGACTTTCGAGTTGCGTATTCTTTATTTGCCATATAAATTACGATTTATTATTACGTGGACGTTAAACTTCCAGAATAATTGAGTAAAAAACCCAACTTGAGAGGAGTTTTGTATGGCTTGTTTCGTGATCGATTTTCAGCCTGGTATTACGTAAGAGTTATGACTTACTTGTTGGAACAACGCGAATTACTTAATAAAAGTTTTCTTGTAAAAGTTTGTATGGTTTTTGTTTTTGTTGTTTCCACTGTTATAACACAAATTTGTAAGAAACTTGCACAACAAATGCGTACGTAATCGGTACTGCGGATGCTCGCACACAAGCGCACAATTTTCTTCAGCCAAGAGCTTCTGTATTTCGCCTAGAACAGGCTACTTCTTTACTGAGCTCTGTCTATTTTAGACGTCTACAGAGTGCAAAGGTTTATTACGTCTGTTTCGTAAAACTGACAAACATCTAAAATAGGATGAGTAAAATCTGAAAATATTTTTTGTTGAAGTTAATAAACCTGCATCTACCAATACTCATTCCTTTTAGTGTCCTTGTGACAGTTCAGCACTGATCAATACATTATTTTTTTTTTATAATTTGTGATACTTTGGTTAGTTATTTCAAGTTGCGTATATATTGTTGAGGGAGATAACTTTGAACCAGGAGACTGACGTAGGATACTTTTTATCCCGTTCAACTGCGAGAAAACTAGGAAAAAAACAATTTATTTTTACCCGTAGGAAGAAACTGAACGGGTGTAACGTAGTTTGCCAAAACAGCTAGCATAAATAGTTTAATTCCTCTGTTACTCATGTGGTATAAAATTTAAGAATAACTCTCCGAGCCTTATCAGTTTTCATTATTTGTGTTGACATTATTTTGTTTCATTATCAGTATATATTGCGTAACTACCTTTGTGTACACAAGTGTATCAATGAAGTGATTAGAGTAAGCAATTAACACAATCGAGTGGAACATGACGCACGAATAATTTTAAAGTAACGTGATCTACTGAACAAACATGATCATTGAACTTTTTGTAAACGTAGTGTAGTTTTTTTAGTGTAATATATTATGCAAGATTATGTAGATATTTTTTGTCATTTGTTAGTATAAATGTGGGGATTTTTATTTCTAATTGGTATAGGTGTGTGATGGTTATCATATAGTGAACACGGGGATCGAAGATGTCAGCATTATGTTCTAGAAGGTACCTAAACGATTAGGATTATATGCAAAGAAAGGTCATCCCATTTCGGTCCAATAAAAAAACTTTTTTTCTTTGCCTTTTTCGATCAATACAGACATTAACAAAAGAAAATAACAAAAAGAAAAGAATTTATTTAAATTATTGTAAAACGACGCAACTACAATCAAAATATGCCAAGTCAATAATCAAAGTTGGTTTCGTATATTTTAAAATAGTCGAAATAAAACAAATCAAAACACCATTATTACAAAAATTAAAAAAAAATTTCTAAAAAAAAATGTCAACGATTACAATAAAGACAATTGTGTGAACTATTGTTTGGTTTTTATTTGCGTGGTAAATGGGTCCCACGGAAACTATTTACGGGATGAAACTATCCCATGTGTTAATACAAGTTACCTTCTATGTGTGTGCTAAATTTCATGAAAATCGATTCAGTAGTTTTTGTGTGAGGAGTAGTAAACAAACATACAAATTTTCACAATTATATTATCCTAATGTACTAAAATTTGATAATTGGAAAAAAGTTGGGGCGTAATTTCAGAATAAGATGTTTCAAACTTTTACTATCTCTGATGATCTGAGTGTGACATGAAACATATGTATTCTTTAAATCCGTTTAATTGGAAAATTAATTAACATTAAATTTGCGTTTTGATTGACAACATAACATAGAGAAGAACTTAAATGAATAAGTTGATAAAAGTTTATTACATCATATTCCAGTAGTCAACAATGACAAACATATGTTAGCATAGTAGCTATAAAACCGAGTCCAATGTTCAATGTCTCCACAGTCAGATACCTCTTTGGTGTTTGTAGACGTATTGTATTTCTTATCATTAGAAAATCAGTCCGTTTGTTTACCTTATGCAAAATTCAGCATAGACGATTTATTTGCAAATATCAGAACAGCAGGGATATAAACTGACAATGAGCTTTTTTAAGCTTTTACTAGAAAAACGCGAGATTCTACCTGCCGTGTTAAACAAAATAACCTGAGGATAGATAGGTTATGATTACATAATAAGTTAAGTACATAAAGTAATACATTAAGTACCACGAGTATTGAATCTGTTCATATACTTAATTCCTCATTCAGCGCACCCCACGGACCTGAGGCTATTCCACGGGGATTGGGGGTCCATAATCAAAGCTCCCCATCGGGAGAGTGACATGTGCGCGTGACGTATCATTTGCGCTTTTGTACGCCCACTCATTACGACGGCCAGCGACTACCGGACCGTGGACGAGGGGGTCCCGTGCAATTTCACTGCTTCTGATGTGTTTTGATGAGAATTGTTAATGCTTTTGTTATAATTAGTGGGACAACTGATTTAATTAGGCGACGATCTAATCGCCAATACAATATGGCTTTGTTCTATATATTTTTTAATTAGGCAGTGAATTTAAAGCACGCAATCTAATTGAATAAATTTTGCGCAGTTCAAATAATGATAATGTTTATATAATAACCACGGTTTATTTGTAATTCAATCATGTACCTGTTTTTCTTTACCTGTGTTTCTAATGCCTTGTAAGTAAAATTTTTTTTAATTAAAACTTGAGCGTAATTACTGAAATGCCGTATCTTCTAGCTGCAGCCAGTGCCCGCATTTTAATATATACTTGTCATCTTCTGCAAGTTAATTTAAAGACGATTACAGACTCAGCTGTAGAAGCCGAATGAAAAACATTAATTTTTGACCCCCAACGGAAAAAGAAGGCCATCGTAAGTTAGTTTGTCTGCGTGTGTGTGCGTCTGTCTATGGCACCACAACTTGAGCGGAATGATAAATTTTGACGCAGATTTTTTCGTAAGAGAGCTGACGTGATCGAGATTGTTTTTAGCAACATTGCATGTAAGATTTGTTGAATATTTTTAATTTTAGTTTTTTCTTTATTTGTTCACTCTGTAAGTTTTCCGTACCTGTAATTTAAATTCCCGTAAATTATTAGCTTTAAATTTGCAGCGGAAAAATACTGATATCTACTTAAGAATAATAAGTAATCATAATTTACTCATCGGACCAGTCAAGATAAGTCATTATACCATTGTATCATTGTAGTAACATTGGCAGTGGGTTCAACGTCCGAAATCGGCGCGGGCGCGACCTTGCATCCAACCTCACCTACATACGCGTCCACTTTTGCTTTCGACAATTCGCAAAAAACACAGATCGCTCTCAACTCGAGACTCGAATCTAGCAGTACAAGTGTCAGACTAACTGATGGCCGTCTCATGCCCGGTGATTTAATATGGTACATGGCCATGTTTTTGTCGGTTGTCGCTTTATTTGTAGCTGTGTATTATTATAGATACGTTTCTTATTGTTTTTCTACACGCCACCTATAGGCAACTAAATTGTCTCTGATCTCTAGCTGATGGTTACAGAGCAAGTGACCAGAGGTATTTAAATCAGCTATGAATCGGTTCAAATATCTATCTAGCGGATTTTCTATACAAACCGTTCTTTATTCAGGCCTCTAGCTTATGCGATTTGCTTCCCATTGGTTAGACTGTCATATTAAAATGGCGTTTAAACATGCGTTGAAGAATCATTATTTCATAAGTATCTTCATTCATTGATGATTCTTATTTCTTACATATTTAAGTACATTCGTAGATATACGTTAGTATGTATGTATGCTTATGTTTATGTTTGCTATTTATATGTATAAATGTTGGAATATAATAGTCAAGTTAAGTTTATGTAACTATATAACAATGTTTATGTAACTATATACCTCCAATGTTCCTATAATTTTTAAATAATTATGTTTTATGATTTAAATATAATTGTTTGTGTTCCTTTTTTGAATTCATTTCTCATAGGATGTATTTCTGTACCCACATTATCATTTCGACCCTGCCTGCTGGCTGACTGGTAGATAATGCTGTATGGCATTAAGTCATCTTTTGAACAGTATTTGTGCGTAAAAATAATTAAATATCCAGATAACATAATATTTGAGTCAGAGCTGCAGCTCAAGTCATAAAATCGAAACTCACGGTTCAATTGAAATGTTTCGAACTATGATATATGACCAATGACTTAAGAAGCTGTGATAGTTGGCTGACATGTGGTTCGGTTCGAGCGACAGTGCACTAACACGATTTTCATAGAAAAGTTAAGTTGAACTGTGATTCTGCTGAGTCGTGAGTTGATAGCTTGATTTGTATTGTAAACGATACTATTTAGGGTCTCTATATTCATTTCCATATTTCTGTACATATATATCGAAGTGTGTTAGACCGCTTCGTTGGTTGAGAATAGAATTCTTTCACATAAACCATACCTTTAATTCTTGTGACGAATGTGAAATTGTCACAACAATTACATATGAATTACATATGAAGATATGATTAATTGTATTAATAATTCTAAAATCACTTAGAGGTATTTTAATATATTTACAAATAAACGTGTTATATAAATTTAATAATAACACCGCAAGGCACGTTCGTACGTTCGTTTGATTCCCGCTATTCATTTAATATGAATTTGTGATTATTTAAACCCAATGACTTACTTATTCTTTGGTCAAGCTAATTTCTGCTATTTGTTTAGAACAAATAACAGAAAGATTTGGTTATTATGAATTTATAATAAGGTTCACAATCCTCTGTCTATCGCCTCTGTGGTCTAGCGGTTCGGGTGTTGGACTTGACTGCATGAGGTCCCGGGTTCGAATCCCGGGTCGGCCAACAAAAAGAAAATTGGATTTTTCCATAGTTTTCTTATAAATAAATGTTGGTCGGGATTGGAAATGTGCCCGGCTGGCGATAGGCTTGCCACCTATCACATTGTGGGACTTAGTGTCTTCTGGCTAGTCGTGGGTGCCTTGGTTGTACCTCTGCCTACCTCTTCGGGGATATGGGCGTGAAGATATTTTCTTTTTCACAATCCAAGTCATGTCAAAATTTTGCTGTATTGCTTAAACTAACTAGGTATGTTTTATCTAGGAGTCGATAAGGGCATTCTTAAAGGTGTTATTCTTATACTTGAAATACATAAGCTTTGAACTTCTGCTACAGCTTAAACATATAAATTGCACTGTGGCGAACGCGTATCTACAACTTAAGCTTAAATATTATCAACAAATACATCTTGTCAGTCTGCTTGCATGGATTCTCCGATTCTTTCCTAGATATCGGCAAAGATGGTTTCTGTAACAAATGTTAAATTTAATAAAATAAACACATGCTTAAAATTTAACAATGTCTACTTTACAAATCTTTATGGTGTGATATTGTTACCTACATTTATATGCGACCTCCCAAAACAATTATGATACATGAATAATAAATAAATATCTCTAGACAAATTAAATGTTGAATCTAACCAGATAGTAAGCAAATTATATGCTTGTGTTATGATATTTAACGATACTAATACGTTAAAATATTTAGATACCAGATTAAAATTAATAAACACCCAGACACAGATATGCAGACATCTAGTTATTCATTACATAAATTGCCTGGCCCCTAACCCTAGCCTAAGCCTAGTTAGGTTGGTTTGTGGCATTAGGCGTGTATGATTTCCTTTTTGCCACCAAATACAATTTTGTCCTTCTTTTAATACATTTATATCCTTTATATAAATGAAATCTCATCATAATGTAAGCTCAAGATGAACTCCAAAACAACAACCAAATTTAATTTACATAAATGCAATATAAGATTCTTACTAAGTATTTCTAATTGGCTTGTATGATTTATTTTATTGAATAAACAACCCAAATGTTCTTAGACATGAAAAGCCGTAGAAAATGGCGAGTGTAACAATAAATTGATTTCGATCGTTCCAAAAGAATAAAAACGTCTGAATATTCAAAATTGTTATACTGGACCGACTGCTTCTGCTGGTGCAGGGAATGTCACACGGCCAAAAATAATTGTTAAATGCGTCGAATCGGTCAGTGCAGCGGCGCGTCTCGTTGCGTCACGACACTGGATCGGCAGGGCATTGCACCTTGCGTGGTTCCCGTGTCGGCGAGGGACGATACTCCATCTCACTCTCACACCATTAGCTGCTCCTCTATTATTACATGTAATCGATCTGTATGGAACTACCAGCTGATTGTCATTATCACAAACCTGATCGACGTTTATGTAATGTTTTACAAGAAACTGAGCTAACAAAAAAGCTACGTTGTTTTTCTGTGCACTCACTATAATATATTAAATTTGCATATATATTTTTATCAACCTAGTCGAGTATTAAACACAGGCTCAAAGAAGCAAACACAAGTTGACGATATAACATTTTTGGATCGCTGAGAAATGAGCATTCTGACGCTGCTGTTGAGTTTTTAGTAATTTGATTATTTTCTCTTTTCAGTGGCGTAGCGGTGCTGAGTCCGACAGAGAGTGGTGGGTGCAGCGGTAGCGATATCACCGAGCCGCGGTCCCCGCTCAGCCCTGAGTCAACCTCTAGTGCGAGTGAAGAAGGCGCGGGTACGCGCATGCCGCCTTGGGTGAACGATCCGGCGCCGCCGGGACCTCGACGGCTAGCGGCCCAACCCGCACCCCTTCGTCGACCCAACCCGCCCGTCCATCGCCGCATCACAGAATATTTCAATCATAAAATGAAGCCCCAGAATGGCATCAAACGTGATTCTAGCACTTTAACCAGCGATGACACCAAAAAGAAGTGCCTACCTAAAAATGGCGTTACAAATGATCTTGAAAAGTACATTTCTTATTTATCACAAACATTGAGTCCGAAAGTATTACATGATGTTGGTAAACCAAGTGATGGCGCTCGAAGAGTATGTCATACGTCAACTTCTGATAGTAGTTTGAAAACCGGCGAACATATTAAAACATCATCTAACATGGCCATCAATGGAGTAACTCCACGTAAAGATGTACCACGATGCAAAGATTGTAAACACAACTTCGTTAAGAATGGTTTTATTGGTGTAAGCCACGAAAATAATATTCAGACTAAAGATAAACTTAGCGATAGCCTAATCAGCGTAGCAAGTGACAATAAAAAGAAAAATTTGAAAACGAAATTATTACAAGACCCATCCGCCAACATTACAGCAAATTCAAAAAAACAAAAACATAGTATCTCACCGTCTAAACATAAAGTTCCTATAACTCCTCCTCATATTGGATATCGAATAGCACCAGCAAATCAGTCTCCCAAAAAGATGACATTACCGAAGACTGAACCATCCAGATTAAATGGGATTGTTAGTTCAACAACAAAACTGGATGTCAGAATGAATGGCGTTACTTGCGGTTCCAATAACTTGAGTTTGAATCATGTAAGTAATTCAACACACAGGGAACTTCCAAAGAATATTCAACCATCAAAGCGAACAAATCGTAAATCATCAGCCTGCATAGCCAACAGTAAAAACTTGACGTGGTCAAGAGCTAACAATCTTAAACAAGTACAACTTCAAAAAGAAAACAGTTCCAACCTTGGAAAAGAATCAAATACTACTGTTTCTACGGAAGTCAATGCAGCTTCTAAGATAAACATTCCAAATGGGGTCCATCAAATGTCCATGACAGTAAATGGTAATATGAATGGTATGAATGTACCTGCTACAAGTTTTCAGAATTACCATCGAATAAATATACCGCAGCCTTGCAATGGAACTGGACCTGCAAATAATTTGCCATCATTTTTGGCAGTTCCTCAAAATGTTATGTTAACTACCCTAAGGATACCACAAAACGGATTACCTGCACAAGCGTTAAGTCAGCAAAACAATCTAGCAGCTGCATTTAATAGAGGCAACGTGAATGTTACGAGTCCAACAAAGCTAAATGGTCAATTTGTTTTTCCACTTATGCAAAATATAAATGGTACTGTAGTGCAAATACCAAATTTAATGGCGAAAATGCCCAATTTTGTTCTCCCTCATACATCACAATTGACAGCGCAGAGACATGATGCCCTGCAAAGTCAACAAGCTGCACAAATACTTATTAATGGCACGTTACTAAAATTAGCTAACAGTATGCCTGCTGCGTACTCCAACCCTCCAAATAAATCTGGTGCTGTAACGAATCAACCAATGCCCATGTTAAATAAAAATATTCCTGAAATGCAAGCAATGGGTGTGACAGTTCAGCCAAAACAAAATTATACTGTAAATTTAAGTCATCCTATGCTTGTACCACAACCAGGCTTTATAGTTTCGTCAGTGCCAAATATAAATGTGAAAGAAACGTGGAGCTACACAGCTACAAACACTGTGTCATCTTCTCAAACTACGTGCTCCAATCCTATTGTTAATCATCCACCACCCATAGTAAATAATTTTACAACCCAAACCCTCCACACGAGCAGTATACCTATAGCTCCTGTGAAGCCACCAGATAATCCAATTCAAGGAACGGATCCACCTAGTAGCACAGTTATAGAACCAGAAATTAGTGAGGCGATAAATCTAAAGTGTGATATTCCATGGCTGTCTAAAACTGTTAACAATAATATTGTTTCATTAGATTCTAATAAAATTTCTTCGAGGCCTTTTGCAAAGTTAAATTGTTCAGAGAAGTTAGAAGAAATAGAAAAAGAAAAGAATTCGGCTAAATGTGAAATAGAGAATATCTATGGTGATGAAAAACTCGACGATGAACCGAAAAGTGTAGAAGAAGTCGCAACAAGAGAAAATACTATATTTACTCAAATAACTGTATTGAAAGACGTGTCGTCTGATGTTCAAAACACTGTGATAGAAGCTAATTTCTGTAGTGCAACGACTGAATCTTCAGAATCTGGCATTGGTACTGATAAGTCCATCGATTCGCCCAGTGATTCACAAACTAGCAAAGAATGTGATGAAGATTCGTCATTATCATTAAGTGTTAGCATTAGTTCAGTGGAGACACAAAGTTGTCAGAAGAGTCCAATTCTAAAACAACCTCTTATATTGCGGTTTCCACCAAAAACTGACAAAAAGACAGGGAACGACCAAAGGAAATCTAGCACAGAAACTACATCAACTGTTGTTTGCTTATGGGAAAACTGTAAAAAAGATTTTGAAAATGATATGGATCTTTTAGAACATTTACAAGTAAGTATTGAATATTTTATACACATAAATAACTCTAGACTAATTTTAATGTCGTAAGTTTTAATTTGTGAGTCAAGCTACTTAACGTTGCTTATAAACTAGTATGCCTTGCTGGTATGCTTGGCGGTCGGATTTCGTTAGCGATAAAGCGAAACTTATTTTAGCGTCTCCAAAAAAAAGTATAAAATGTCCCGATGGAAAACGATACAATCGCAGTCGCATGTGTCACGAAATGTGTTATGGAACGAAGGTGTTCTTTATGGTTCCAATGTTAGATTTATCTCTAGTAAAACGGTAACTACCTTTTAAACCAAAATATGAAGGTGGCGAGGTGGTCGACTGCTATATGCGGAGATTTCAGCTGACTTATAAATCCAACACTTGCGTATTGGATTTTACCCTTAATGTGATTCCGACTTCTGAAATATTTTTCATTTTATTGCTTCTTTTATCCGAATGGAGAAATAATCAATTCTGTACCAATGGGACTTTTAGTCTTTATACAGACTCCTATAACTTTTAACAAAAATTGATTACAATATATGAGTACTGATTGAAAGTACACTTTAATTAATGAAGACCATAAAGTAATAACTTGTATTTTTTGTTTTAGTCGGTTCACGTTGAAACGCAGGCGGGAAAAGAAAATTACGTATGCTTATGGGAGCGATGCAAAGTGCGCGGTAAACCATCGTGTTCAAGGCTTTGGCTGCAGAGGCACACATTGTCGCACGGTGGAAATAAACCATTCAAGTGTATCGTTGATGGCTGCGATAGAAGATTCTCGACTCAGGTATAATTACGTTTCTTGATAACCTGGGTTCTTGGGGTAGTTGTATTGATTTATCCTTAAAATATTTAAACTCTGGACTCATAAACATTGATAGGAAAGAGTTTAAAAATGTCATCGGTGCTTTTTTTTAAAATTAAATTATAGTTGAGTGTGTTCACTAATATCGAAAGAAAAACTACTCGTATTTTAATAAAAATCACAATTTTTAGCATTTTTAAACTCCCAAAACTTTAGTGTTTTTGTTCAATTTGTTGTATTAGTCTGGAATAGGTGATACCTGTAGTTCAATTAAAAACATTTTCCATTTCTAATTACACAGAAGAAGAGGACATATAAAGTTAGAACTCAAAGTCTTCACCATGTTTTAATCATCAATAGATTATTATATTTTCTTCGTCTGTTTCACAAAATTTCAAACCATTTTATCAATAATTATTTTTACAAGCAACTGAAAGGATATATAATATCGACTTCACCAAGATTGCTGCAACATATCGATAGATAATTTAGAAGTAAACTTGTTAAGAAGTTTGCTACTTTTCTTCATTACCATCCACATCATTCCAACTTCAGTATATGGGTTTCTTTTCTTCAAATTATATCCGATCAAAAGTGATTGGATCATGATCGTCATTAACTAAGAATCGACATTAGCTAAGCATCTTCAGAATTTCTTATATTTTGACTAAGTATTTCTCGTCTTCTTACTTCGACATAATTTTTAATCAGAGTGATTCAATGACTGTTGGTCATAATATGACCAATATTATGGCATATCACTGACTTGTTACAAAACACCAATAATTGGATAATTTCGTCATATTACATTTTTAAATCGTCACAAAATTCATGTTTGCCTATATGCTTAGTTGTATTTACGACGTGATGTCGCCACCGGAGATGATTTGGTGAATCCCATGGTATCTTCGTTAGTTTTTTTAGGATGATGAACTTGTGAAATGTTTTCTGTTCTTAGGGCGCAGAGGATGTTTCTTCACAGCGATACCGCAACATTTTACTTTTTTTATTTATGCTTTAGATTTATTGCATTTCATTAAGAATTACGATAAATTTATATGCTAATTAATATTTATTTCCCACTCTTAATGGACAATGCAGGGCAGTCATGTACAAACTATTCGACAGGATTTGATCAAGTATTGTTTTTAGTGTTAAGATTCGTCATGTAGTTAAGATCTAACACAAATGAAACGTTACCAAACGTTAAGCTTTTTAATTTAGTTAAGTAATAGACTTGGTGTAATTTAGCTTACGCTACATTATATTGTAAGTTTGGTCTGAATTTTTGTTGAAGTAACAACTCAATACGGTTATCACTAATGTCAGTAATGATCCTACTAGAACATAGGTTTATTACTAACATGTACATGCCTAACATTTACTGTGACAAAACTGACAGAAAAACATATCGTATAATGTACGCAAAATAAGCTAACAATTTTAAACAACTTAAGGATTTGATTGGTGCTTTACAGATATTACTGGAGCGTCATGTGAACAATCACTTCAATGAAGTTTCACCCAATACCAGCAGCAGTAAAAAGACAACAGACAGTGCTTCGAAGTTGATACGGCGAAATGGAAAGAAATTGCGTTATCGGAGGCAGCCTTGGTCAGGTGGGTGCTTTTATTCTGTAATTAGTCTTTAGCTACATTGTATACGCTATTCAAAGACAAGCCCGATAAGCCTCTTCCTCCAAAGCTTCGCCATAATGTATATGCTGTATCTCAGCAAGCTTTTTAAGTAAATATTTGGTATAGAGGTATGTGCTACTCGAATTTATAAATGCTGCCGAATTTATATTAATGTATGAGAGACTAAAAAATCCATGGCCACTTTCTAGCTTGGACGTTTGTCCACCTTAGTCTTGGATTAGCAGCGCACTGTAAAAATCTTGAGAACCTTGAGGCGATTCCTATATTTTAAAATAAAAGAATCCTACGCTTTTTTGTCTTCACATAAAAAGCAATCCATAAACTTGTGTTGTCCCCTAGGCGGTTCCACTACGAAATATTATGTACTACCCACTTTTTCACAGCTTTTTCTATTGTGCCATTTATTGTTAAAGTTGTGTTCTTTTCTGTAGACTACAGGACGTGATAGATTTTCATACGATATTTACCATCGCTGAAGAACCACGACGTGACGCTCCAGTGAAATCTGTGGGCTTTTGAGTAAACTTGAATCTTATTGCCAAGAAAGAAATAGCTTGTTTACTATTTTAGGAATATCATCATCATCATCGTATTATTGCAAATTGCGATCATAGAAACCCAGAGTTATTTTTTACTTCTTCACCGTGTGAGTTTGGCAACCATAATACTAAGTTTATCGGCACACATGTCCTGTTTTAAGCCATCTAGCCGGCGATTCTTGGGTCGGTCTCTTTCACCGACGGCGCCTATTTATCTTATAACTTATGAATAGCTTGTCGGCTCACTAATATCATAGCCGTACTATCTTAGGCGTCTTTTTTGCAGTTTATGTAAATTAATTGTACCTGTATGTAAATTATAGTAAAATTTGCCATATAAATACCAGATCCTTAGATTATATGATCATCATCATAAGCTCTTGTAATTTCTATGTACTTACGTTTAAAAAGTTATTACCTTTTACACTATATCCACTATTCATTATTATAGTAGCCAATGTCGTTGTAATGATTGAATAAATTAACAATTTACCTATTTATTTATATTTACAGCACGTATGTTCGACTTCTTTGACGCGGGTATGATGGAAGGTCTGTCATGGCGATTGCTGCGGTGTACCCGATGGAGGCTCGGTGGTTCATGTCCATTACGGGAGCCGCCTGGTCGACACACTCTCACCCTTCACGCGGCGCTGACTGCGACAAGGTACAACGCGACTGAGTCGAGGAGGGAGGCGCTGCTCACATACTACCCACCACATGTGTAAGTATTCAGCTGAGTGTATTGTAATTATTTTCATTTCAGCCCTTCTCTGTCGATTGTTTGACATTTAGACTTCCGGAAAATTATATTTTGCTCTCTAAAATCTAAAAGAACTTAAAAGATTTTAAGGAAACTAAAACTGCGGTAGAGTCAATTATCATGTCGAGGGTTTTCGAGATATTCATGTAACATAAATGTTACTTACTACTTAAAATAATTCTTGTAATTGAACAACTTAGAGCTTAAACGTCAAAAACATAATTGAACGTATGGTTGAATATTCTATTTTAGTAGCGACATAGGTAATGTAGCATTCTCTCTTAGTAGCAAAATTCAATTGTTAATTTTTCGCAATAAACTCCGTCAGGGATTTTGTACTTGTGTACAAAATAGTGTGTAATATAGTTAATAAATTTGAAGAAATAGAAATAAATCTTTGTTCACAATTTTTTTTTTCCAACAAAAAAATAAGGTTTTTTTATGATATCGGAAGTCAAACAGGCAGACGTATTTCCTGATAGTAAGAAATTCACGCCGCCTAGAGACACCAAAGGTGGTAATGGTGCGTTGCCAACCTGAGGCCGGGATGTTAGGCCTCAAGCAAAAGTAAGTTTACCGGCTACCTAACCCTCCGAACCGGAACACGTCTGGACGCTATGGCGGCAGGAATAGGTAAGGTGGTGGTACCAATCCGGGCGAGTCGCTGCTAAACTCTACCACCTAGTCAGGTTTAAAAGAGAAATAATAATAATAATGAAATATATACTTATATGTTTCATTTTTGAGGGGACACGACCTTCTTTATTTGTATTTTTTCTTGATTGGTTTAGTATAATAAACTATAAATAGAAGTATAGATATTGAAATGGGTAAATTTATGTTTTAAAATTTGCCACGCGGTTACCTATGGTTCTTGTGAGCTTATGATATACGTCTCTGAAAAGCAGGCAATGATTTAGTTCACAGAGAATATTTCAAAGAAAATATTTTTTACTCTTAAAAATATTTTTAGAAGAATAATAATATATTTGTTTATTCATACTATATACTACTGAACCTCAGTCAGTCAGTCCTTGGAACAATAATATTCAATATGTTTAAATCATAATGTTAGTGTTATCATCTATTCAAATTCAAAATGTACGTAGATCTAACGAGTCTATATAATTCCAAAAACTACCACCGGTTCGGAACGCGGCCTCTGTTACCTTCTTCGTCTTGAAACAATCTTGGTCACTATTTTCGACTTGATTTTGATGTGTATAATTCTTCAAAATCAGTACTAGCTTACATTACTACGAATAATTACATTACTGGCTTATTATTAAAAAAAAATATGAAATTACTCAAATCTATTTTTAAAATTTATGAACGGATATACTGACAGTGAAAGGTCGCTATTTCTTCGTTTGCTGATCAATAGGCTGCACCATATACTGGTCAAGTTGTTTTTAAGGCGTTCTAATTTAACTGTAGTTACTATTATTATCAATTTAAAAATTTCTTGTACAGTTGCCCAAAAATAAGATTTGTTGGTGATGCTAATTAATACTGTTCAACTTAATTCAAAAGTCTCATGTGAATACAATAGATGAACCTTATAAGCATTTATGTGCTTTCTTGTACCTAAAGAAACTACCCAACTTCGTAATTTTTGCCATGCATACTTAATTCTTTGGCTGCCTGTACAAATAAGTTTTCCATCAAATCACCATTGATTCTACTTGATGCTAGGGTTCTGTGACGCATAACTTAGTATTTCTTACATAATATTCCCACTTGTACTTGCCAACATTGTGCTACAATTTGGGAGTGCAAGGAAGCTGGTGACTGACGCTTGTGGCTTGATATCTCAGTTTCAGCAATATCTCGTCACCAAAATTGCTGTCTTCTTTATGTCAATATAAAAATAGACGTTTAATAAGTCTGTGGTTTCAGGTAAGAATATTCAACATAATACCCTATTTATATTTGATTGGAATGGGTACAACCCCACTTAGCGTAAACCTTAAGACGAGATATTACTTGTCAAAATCAGAGTT
The DNA here is from genome assembly GCA_002245475.1 of Calephelis virginiensis. Lineage (NCBI taxonomy): Eukaryota > Metazoa > Arthropoda > Insecta > Lepidoptera > Riodinidae > Calephelis > Calephelis virginiensis. The sequence continues at coordinate 40,254 of NJDC01005829.1, read as the reverse complement.
AATTTAATTCTAATTTATATCTATTTAATTGAAAGTAAAGTAACTTAAACTCTTGCCTAAATTTTACAGCTCGAAATTCGGGTATTTCGATATGTATTAATTGTCCAGGTGAACAGAGGTAGGTTTTGTAAGTAGATCTAATCATTACGGGTACTCTTCGTTGAATTACAAGTATTGAACGACATTTCTTTGCTATCGATGTTAGTTGTAGTAGTGGTTCATGTGCTTCATCTCACTGTTAAGTGCTAATTTTAGACCGGCTCTAATAATTTAAAAAGCTTTCTCAACTACCATAGTGAAAAGTTTAATTATTGTTTGCATCCGATGAAATTTTTGTTAATTTTTTACATAAGACACACTGCTACACACAAAGTTAACAGTATATTGGTTTACCTAGGACGACACAATAGCCTTGTCACAATAGCCTAACACCTAAGTGATTTACATGAAATTAAATTTATAGCAAATTGCATTACATATTTGTGCAACAGCATGTTTTTATACACACATACACATATCACCCATATTTTCGAATGCCTTTTTTGTGTCGGGTTTCAGCTAAATAGCATCTGTTAACTATTTCAACGTCCTAATATATAAACGTTGTCGTTAAAGCAACTAAACTTATTCAATTAGTCTAATTAGTTGCATTTTCCTGTTATTATCAGTGACAATTTTTGGGCCATTTGGATGAATAATCGTCTTAGTTTTAATTTAAAAACCCTTATTAAATTACGACGTTATTTTTAATTATTGTTAGCGTACACTCCTAATTTCGGCGATCATCCGCGAAGTTATCGTTTGATTTCCAAAAGCTGCTAGACTTGTACTATACTAGGTATTATGACGAATGTACTTTTCTGTGCTTTCGATTTTGGGTGTTTGACAAAGGAGATGGACTTCCTCCCATACAATTTTGCTCTAAAACCAATAAACAATGCTCAGGCCTTAGAATACTCTATTCCAGGGGTTCCCAAAGTGTGCGCCGCGGCGCCCCGGTGCGCCGTAGAAAGTAAAGAGGGGCGCCGTGAGTCGATCCATATATTCGGGAGTATCTTTTGAGCGCTCACATCGCTATAGAAAATAGCCTCTTAAAACCAAAATGACACATACGAGATTTGAAATTTCTAACGAATCAAGAAGTCGTCATCGTCATCGCGACCATAGGTCTGCTTGAGTCTTGTGCGTTGTCGTCGCTCTCTCACCAAAAAGTACCTACGTATGCACTTGAAAACCGTTGGTACTTTGCACATTTTTACACGCCCGTGCTTACTTACTTGCAAGCGCACTGCCCGTTTAATTATATATAAATGCTCTTTTATAATAAAAGAAAATAATTTCATTATGTAGATCTTTAATTTTTATTCTTCTCTGCCTACTCTAATTGTTGTTATTGTAGGTACCTATATCTTACGACTATTTCTTTTGCAAATTGCTAGCTTAGGTAGGGCGCCGTGACAAAATACTAAACTTGAAACTGCGCTGAGAGCTAAAAAAGATTGGGAACCCCTGCTCTATTCAATCATTTTTTTTCTCTAAAATCATATCTGTATCACAATCAGCTAAATATAATAAACTGTGACTTTGAAAAACTTGTTTATTAAAAATTTGAAGCAAAGATATTAAAAAAAAAATACTTAAAGATTTAGCTGTTAAATAGTTTTTTTTGTTTGCAATTCAGTCAAAGCATACACACTTTACAGCCGTTTAGGATGTTACATGTTGAAGATGTTTTTAATAATTTTGGTATTTATAAGTCTTCTTTTGTATGATCACTAAATATTTTAGCCGAATGCTAAGTTAACTCTTCTCGTTTGTGGCTTTTAAAAATAAAATTCTTGATTCAAGACAGAATAATAAGTTTTTGTACAGATCATAGCGTAAAAGATTATGAAATAGAAAATAATTTAGACTATGGTCATGAATAAAATCGTGATGCTCCTTTTTTAAATATATTTAAATTACTAAATGTCCTTTAGAATCTGGTATTCAGACATTTTATAAGGAAACATTTAATAATTACTGTATAAGTTCTTTTTAAAGTTTTGTATTTGTAACTAAGGGGAGATTTGGTCCTTTGTTCCATTTTGCTTACATTTTGAGGTTCGATTCATTGTAATAAATGTGAAGTTAGCTAACCTTAGCTTGATTTGGGGAGTTTTAAATAAGGCTAAGAAAGTCTAAAAGAAAATAACATTTTAATTATGCACTCGTATATTTTTTTGACATTTTGTTGTAATCCGGGTGCACAGCTAAGTCAGATTTTTTTTACTTAAAATATTTTGTAAACCATAAAAGCAAAAACAACATACTTAAAGTTCATAATTTATTTAGAGCCGGTCACTGACTGATTTTCTATCCTAAAAACTGTATAATATCTTGTAAAAATACAAAAGGTTTTAAATAAACATGTTTTTATTTTTTATGGTTACTTTTTCGTGTTTTATGTTTGTTTTATTATTATGACCAAATTTAAAGCAACTGATTTTAACGGAATATAATGTTTATACTTAGTATTTCACTTAAATTTTGTATAAGACTGTTACTAGCTTTCAACTTAAAAAGTAAAATTTTGCACCCCATGACAAAGGGCAATTTCTTAATTAGTTAACGACCTTCAAGTTTAATGGAGACTTAGTAGCACAATAATGTACCTACATTAAGCTGCCGTGCTTTTAAAATTAGTGTTAAGCCAAACATGCTAGCTAAGCTGCTATGCTAGCATCTTTTTCTAAAGCGACAGTGACAAGTAATATTTTTATGACGCGATAAAAGCTTACAGTCCTTGAGCTGCGTTGAGCTGTTCAAAAATATTTAAATAATTATTAAAAATTTAAATAATTATTATTAAAATTACCTTTTGTTTTTATTAAAACTGTCAGTAACAGCTATCTGGAAGCTTAGTTTTACCTTCCAGAAAGCTATTACTCTTGTATGGAATGTTTAAAGCCTTCATTAAACCTATTTAGTTGGTGTGAACATATTTTGTAAATTCCTTATACAAAAATTAGAACGATTAAGTAAACCACGAAGTCACAAATTAAAATATGTGTTGTATAATATACAATACAACCATTATAAAGTTTTTAGGATGGATTAAAATAAATAAATGTTTTGCTTTAAATTCATTATAATTTACAATTGGGTATAGATAGCCCTGTGCTAACGCAACCTTAACACATTTTTAGCTTCGCTTGTTCACTGTCGCCTTTGAAATACGCCACACAGAAATATCTGACTCATAAAGTTGCTAGCATAGAGTTCCTATTCGAAGTGGCATAAAAATTACAATTCTGTTAAATCTCTATCAAAGTATAATAAAAGTTAATACCAAACGTCAATTGGCAAAATAGGGCACAGCGGTTACTGTTTTAAATAAATACCTTATACTTACTTTGCTAGCAACTCAGGGTTGCCAGTCCTATAAAATTGGGAAGTTTTAACATCACCACCTTAACTGCATGGGAAGAATTATCCTGCGATTTTAATTTTTCATCAGCACCATCATATTCATTCTTTAAACATATTTATTTGAAGCTTATTTAGATGCGGTGATTTTGTATGATTTAACTGTATATTAGATTGCATGACAAATTCTTCAATCGTTCCACTCATACTAAACATTAGAACTGGGCTTTGCAACCCAAACAAAAAAACTGCAAACACTTCCGAAAAAACAAAATGTTGTTAATTAATTTTATGAATCAACTTATCGAAAATAATCGATCTGTTTGCAGTCACATTCCGTGTGGCGTCCGACAAAACCAGTTTTCTCATGGCAACATTAACATTTCAGGATCGAAGATGAATGGGTCCCAGAGAACGAAGTGAAACGTGTAAAGCGAGTGGAGATCTCCCAGCTGCCTTCACACTCGAAGGTGCTCCTCTACGAGCAGTTCTGTAATTCATACAGAAAATCACCATCTCCGCCGCCTACGAGGAAAGCCCCAGTCACTACTACACAAACCCCCAGACTACTGCCGGCCCGAAATTGCACTTCCTCTCGTCTTCTCAACAATCTCCTCGCGAAGCAAAAGAAGAGCGAACCTAAAAACGATTGTAGTGCCACAAACCTTCCTATGATATACAAGGAAGAAGACAAGACAGATCGCGTAGAAGTTAGCGGTGCGAAGAAAAGGAAAATTGGGAGACGGTACGGTGGCAACTCATTTTGGCCTTGCGGTCGATAATTGAACTGATTTTGAGAATTGACACAATGTTTTATAAAATGTTGTGGCAATGATCAAGACAGATGTTGATTCTCCGTCGGGCGGGCCGATGCTATCCGACCTAGACAAATTCGCCAAAGATTCGTTGACCGCCCGCGACGGTTAGACTGCTAGTGTGTCCATAGCAGATGTAATTAATGACAAGACTGATTCTTACTTTTTATATGATATCGAATTGTTCGATCGCGATTTCGGGCCTTAACGCGTCTGTATATGATTCGATATCGCTCGGCGCAACGTGACGAGTTCAAACGCGAACAAAATGTATATATTTAGGTGGAAATGTATAAAGGTTAAGATTGTCGAGGTTCAGTCGACTTGTAAATTAGGTGATTTAGTTTATTTGACTTCGGAACGACCGGAGCGTAGCGGATTAGTCTGAGTAGTTTAAATTAGTGGTAAGTCAGTTAAACGACCAGCGATTCGGATCACTGCCAACGTGTATATACTAGTATATTAATATTAGTAATGGAACGCGATACAATAAGGCTTTTTTGTGTTCGCAATTTAAGTTTACCCGCGTCTCGCTTCCGCTTAAGTGGTGCCAATTAGACCGATAATTGAAAGTGATTGAACTATTGACCAATCGGGAACGAGTGTTCAATATATACAAGACGCTGATTGGTTGATAACTTCTTTTCCTTGCAATTAACGGAATTAGAAATTTATAGTGTGATCATGTATCACCAAGTGCCTCTATTGCACAGTTCTATAACAGTGTTCATGTTATATCAGATGGCCGCGGAGTCATATCAAATTCGCCGTTAGTGTTAAGATCGTTTTGATAATCGACTTTCAATCGTGTTCTGTATACAGTAAAAGCAATGTTCAATGACGCTTTATAGAATCAACAGCTGTCTCATGTACAGATATACTGCCATTAATGTTGTGTTTAGTTTAATGTTTTTATCTTCATCGACAATTTTACTGTTAGCAATAAACGATTTGTGATATGAGAAGAACGATATTACTTTTCACGCACAATCTTGTGATCGATTTTTGTGAAACAGTAAATGCAATAGATAAGTTTTTAGACATACTTATTTTTACATACTTATCTGGTCAATATTCGAAAAGCAATAATGAGATATAATGATGTACTCGAAATTAATTGTTTTTATATCAGGACAAATATATTTTTCTAGAAAATATGTATTCCAATTTGTTTATGACAGAGATTTATATAGCTGGATTTGTCTTGCAAATTCGACATATAATACATTGTAGTTAAGGGTGTTTTTTTAATGTTGCATTGGTTAACCTTTTTCGTATATTTGCAAATCATTTATTTTATTCGTGAATAGGATAAGGTTTTATTGATCAAAAGATACGAAAAATGTAGAAAAAATATTTTTCAAATGAAATAGAAATGAAAATTATAATGATTTTTTTAAAATATAAATTAATAGTGTTTTGCCTTTTAAGTTTAACACATCCTACCCTTATGCATCGGGTCATAACTGTGACGGGAGGCATCAGGACAAATCTAACTATTTACATCTTTAGATTCTTGTATTTAATTTGTTTAAATTAATTTCGACAATAATGTACGAAACGTCAGTAAAATTCTACTGTACTATGTAATACCTAAAGTATTGATAGCGTAGAAAAGTAACTTTTGGATAGCCCTATACAGAATTCGATATTGCCTTTTAGCCATAAGATTAACAAGTGAATTATTAATGAAACATTGTGTTCTGTGCTCACACGATCTCGCTAGTATTCTTAGTTAGTGCCTATAGCGTTAAGTTAGGATGAATTATGTGGTTATGTGCCGTTTATGGAACAGACGATCGCTTAAAAGACCAAGACCTTGATTCTACTAAATTTCACGTAAAATATAGACACAGAAATGTTCGAAAATCAAGTATGTCAGCTAATAAGTAAGCATATAATAAGAATAAAGGAAATTAACTGAATGTATTTTAAAAAATCAAAGAAATGGAAGCATCTGCGATTTGTAAAATCTGTGTATAAATTGTATGCTACTTTTTTCAAATTTGATTATTTGTTTCTAATGCAAAAAAGTGAAGTCATTTTAGAATTCTAAATGTTAGGTGTTACAATAAGGATCAAGTATTTTTAGGAGAATCAAGGCCAATAAATAGATAAATGGTTCGTTGGGACAAACATAAGAAGGGACCTAGAGATAATTAGTTGCAATTTACTTCTGAGGCTGAGTTTTGAAAGCGAAACATTGAACGATTAAAATATTATTACCTATTAAAACTTAAACGAATTTATGAAATTCTCCACCGATGTATTTGATTACTATAAGTAATGATTTTGATGGTTGTGCATTATCAAGAGATTAACGTCATGAACGCAAAATTATCTTATATCGACTAAATATTTACGCTTTCACATTTAACTCTTTATTATTTTTCAAAATTTTATACATTTAAAGGAATGGATTTTTTGTTTTACGCAACGCTATGAATAGCTAGTGATTGCCTACTGTTTACAGCAGAGTATTTTCCAAAGTTCTTAGTCGTTTAGTCTAAGTTTTACAATTTTGCAATACAAAGACAAACACTGTTTTTTTTATTTGGTAAGCGCTTTGCAATAGTGTTAGTAGTATTGTCTAAATTCTGATATCAATATTGACTAAATTCTGAGTGAGTTAGACTAGCAAAATACTCAGCCTTGGTAGTAATTAAGTAACGGATTATTTTTAATGTTTGCTGTTAGGTGCAATGAATTGAAATATCAGAGATCACGGCAAGTGACCTGTCGCCATTAAAGCGATGACAGGTGCGATAACTGAACGGTTCGGTTAGTAAAGATCCAAAGAAATCTGAGCCTCAGGGATATGTGTGTCTATATGGTTTTCAACAATGAAATACTAATTCTAGGCTAATTATTTTAAAATGCGTGGTATAAAAATACTAGTATTTTTATGCTACTTTTTTATTGGGTCATGTAAAAAATCAGGAGTATTTCAACAACAATTTTGTGTTTCTTTTTAAATTTGTTATCTTATTAACTTTTGCATATACTTAAGTATACATTTTTAAATTAAAATCAAAAATGGAATATTTTTGATTTGGTATTTAAAAATTATTACATTATACCTCTGAGGTACAGATAAGTCATAGGAAAAATTTCTCAAGTAGTCATGTTGGTGCCTGAACGTTGATGTCTTACAGGTAGACTTTGATTTGGAAAACTTCCAAAGTACTGATTTTTTTAATGAAATTGAATTAGAGTAATTTTGTTTCAGCACTGATAGAAGTGCCATATTTTATTGGCTCGCTTTTATATAAATTAATAGTCAAATTCGACACCAAATTCAGAAGTGTTTCCGAATAATTTGTGGACTTTTTTGATCTCAATAAAATCGACGGTGAATGATATGTGTGTATTGATATATTTTGTCTGATTAGTGTGAATATGCAATAATGACCTGTAAAAATTGTAAGAACACAGGTAACATTTCCATGAAAAAGTTTTATTCACAACCTTCAATTTGTTACTTTGCAGCTCAGGTGACCAAACATTTGGCCTATTAAGTACAAATTTATTTTGCAATTTGATGTATTTTGTTTTTACACTAGCGTATGAAGTCTTTTGATGTCTCTATTAGGTTAGAGTATGAAAGTTTAGGCAGAGAAATATTTTGTGATCATCGCATTCGGCGGATAAGTTAATTATATCGAAAATTGTAAGCGTGTGAGCGGTAAAGAACAATATATTTTTATCACTGCCACAGTAGACATAGAAATTTGTCGACTTATGTGAATTATGTTAATTTTCTACGCACATTGCGTGTCTATAGGATTGCTCAGCAGATTTAAGATTAATTATTTAGGTTGTAATTTAATTTTTTCTTGGCGAAAGAATCGCTTTGTATGAACAAAGTATTAGGGAACAAAGTTATCTAATGATTTCCTAATGTGTATTTGAAAGTGAAACGGTCAATACAGTTACTCGCTCATTTTGTTTAAAAACAGATAGTTAACTATAAATCTTATAAGGCGTCGTTCATTAATTACTTTAGTAGTTAGTGGGAGGATTTTTTACTTTGTTTAAAGGAAACTGTGTATTTTTGAAGTGTATGATACATTTTCCTTACAATTTTGATTTTCTTGCTAGTTTCGCAAATGATTTAAAAATGAAATTAATATTTAAATAATTTTTAATGAAAGTTATGTCAAGTATATGGTAGAAAAAAATAACTGGAATACCTTCAAAACCAACCCAAATTTCTTTGAATGAAGTAAAATTCCACGCAAAAATAATGAGATTATTTATTGCAACTGTTTGTAAGAAAAGAGTCTGAAGTCATGAAATTTGTCGTATGTTATACATGAATGACCCTTAAATATCATCAAATAAAAAGTCAGTTTTGGTACCCTACCCTGATATTGTTTTCGGCTACTGTTTTAAGAATTAGTATATTTTAAGTAAATTATGTAAAAAAGTTCTTTACATTATACTGTGATGACCGTTATCTCTTGTTACTTGTTGCCTCGGTTAAATCGAAAGAAGCTGTGAAGGCGTGAACCACATTACGACTGCGGCGAGTAGGATCGTATATATAGCGGGAAACCCTGACTGCTGTAACGAGTTCGTTATTTCATCCACTCGGGGGTGTTTGCTTAATTGACGCTAAATAAGCGTATGATAGCACTTAGTATTACATTTTTAAGTAGGTGCTGCCTATGTGGCAGGAATTAAATCGGGAAAGTTGTCAGCGTTAGCTTAATTCAGTGTTGTGGGTAGTTAGATAAATATGCCTTGCGTACGGTCAGGGTTTAGTTTGTTTGTAAATAAAGTATTTATTAAGTATTACGGCAGAGGTAATTTGCTTCGCGCCTAGGCGGGAGCGGTCCGTTCTGACCGGACGGTGGCGCTGTCCCGTCACCCGAACGCCCGAGACATGACGGAATACATAATGTATAATCTGTATAATTGAAAACCTTAATCCAGATGCTTTGAAATACCTAAACAAAATAAAAATAGTCTATTAAAAATGATTTTAGGCTTACATTCTATACAAATTGTTTATCTTATAAAAGAAAAAGTGACAGTTATATAGTTTATGATGAGGTAGGTATATTTGAACTTCCAGATGACCCACGAAGTTCAGTTTCCAGTTAAAGTATCTTTATTCGAATTAAATGTTTTAATTGCTGATAATAACACTTAATAAAAGTTAGGTTATATTTCTAATGTAATGTTGAAACATAAGCATTTTCGATATTCAATTCGAATATTTTGTAATTCTAACTAATTGAGGTATTTTGGTCATGAGATTTTAATTTTAATAAGGTGTTTCAATTGTCATGCTTGTATTCCGTCACATGGACCAAGATTGTTAAGATGTTGTCCCTGCGGACGGATGACCGGGACAGTGTCCCGCCGTCCCGCGGTCCGGGACGCGGGCGGACGTGGCCACACTAGTGTACGAGTTGTCTATCAACATGTTTCCTATATTATGCGTTTATTATATGAATGTTCTCCTTTATTGTAAATGTTTGACGAATCCAATAGTATATGTGGAGTCTGTATCCCAAATAGTGTGCACTACTTATATTCAATTTGTAGATATTTAATTATATATAGCATAATGTGTAACGTATCGTATTATTTGCTTTGCGCCTGGATGGTGAAATCCGAAAGCTAATTATTATTTGACCCACGCGGTGGTATCTACCTCAATTAATTTATAACACCTTTGGGCATAATAGTGAAATGTTACGTTACTTTCGATCGGAATTTGTTCAATGTAGTGATTATAAGTTTGTAATTCAATGATTTTATCCACATGTCACAAGTACTGTATCTTATATTAAATACATATTGTATGATTGATTTTGTTGTTTTCATAAATACCGTTACATGTTATAAAGTACTGCGAATTTTAAACGTATAAAATCTACTGAATGTAAGGTTTCCCTTCACATCTACTCTTAAGAAACGAGCAGTGACCCTGTGGAGAAGACTTGCCGGAATTGGTGCCACGGCTCTACCTTTTCTTGTCACTATAGAGTTACTGAGACATTACCATGAGTTTACGGCTTGTTTAAAAAATTTACTATGCTCGCTACTGTCTCTTAATTTTTATATGAAAACATTGAACAGCGCCTCTATTGGAACATATTTTTAGACCAAAAGTGTCATAGATTTCGACAAGCAAATTAACGACCCTAATCTGTACCAACTCTTGCTCGCCAATATCGTATTTTGTCTTAAAGGATAGGATAACCATGCAAGAGGCTAAATATCCCAGTGTCAAATTGATAATTCGTCATTACCACTTTTGGTGTTTATAAGTAAATTGTAGTCCTTACCATAAGGATATCTGCTAATCCCACGAGAAAACTAAAAGTTAACTTTTCCGTTTCTATATTGGTATCTCCTATTTCTGAACTTATTTTAAGATATAAATTTAACCCTTAAAATAATTTAAAGGAGAAGGAAATATTTTTAAAGGAAGAAGGAAATGGTACAGATTTCGATTTGGTTGTTATGTAGTTCTTAAAAGTGAGCATATCTTTACCGCCACTAACGCCGTGACATCTGACTAGGTGGCAGAGTTTCGCAGCGAGTCGCTCGGATTGGCACCACCGCCTTATCTATTCCTACCGTCATCAGTGCTTGCCGTTGATGTGTTCCGCTTACCACTACCACCTTTGGTGTCTCTAGATGGCGTGAATTGAAGGATAAGGAAGGATATTGGTGAAATAGAATAAATAATATCCCTGGACAATTTACACCAATTGAATCTAACCCCAAAATAAGCAAATTATATGCTTGTGTTAGGGGTATTAGTTAACGATTCAAATGCATAGAAATACTTAAATAGATACCAGAATAAACTTAATAAAACTACAGACCTAGAAAATGTAGACATCTAAATGTTGGTCACACAAATGCCTGTCCCCGTCGGGAATCGAACCCGAGTCTCGCATTACTGAAGATTGTGTAAATAAGATTTTTTTAGATTAAATATAAATATATCATCGTTTATGCAAATAACATTGTGTTATAAAGAAACGATACGATAAGAACGAAAAGAGATTCTAGTGTAAATTTACACTAAACGTTATATTTATTGTTACTAAAACCCCGATTATTTTATGTAGATACAGATAGATCTACAGAAAACGACTAGAATATTGAAGGCGCTCCTCCCACATTTATCACCTCTGTGGTCTCGCTGTCCTGTGTTAAAATTGCCTTTATGAGGCTTTGATCTCCAGGTCGAGCAATAAAAAAATGTGTGTTTTTTTAAAATTTTCTGATAAAAACTACATTGCCCAGGATTGGATATGTACCCGGTTGACGATAAGTTTGCCACCTATCATAGTATGGGACTTACTGTATTCGGCTAGTAGTGAGTGCCCTGCTTTTACTTCTGCCTACCTAATACAGACGTAAAGTTACTTTTCCACATCTATGTTTTTGGTTAGAATTTTATAGAGCAGCAGTATTTAAATTTTCTAGTTAAGCACTCGATAATATTTTGAAAAACACCACAGTGGCAGTTACTGTCAAAACAGCTACGTGGTTATGAAAACCAACTTTACCTAACAATGACAGCGTAACTAGAACACAGAACGTCCACACAACACAGGAACTAGCACTGACCATGATGTTACATGTTTTTAAATTTTACAAAAAGGATAATAAACCCGGTAAGTAAAAAATGTCTGTATGCAAATGTATTTATATTGTATCCTCGTATTCGTCCGGGTCTGTTGAGTAGAATATACCATTTGCTTCTCTGCCACGCAGGTCATGAGACTCGAGTACAGGTTAAAATATAGACCACTATCAATAAGACCGCCAATGATTGAGTGCTGTGAAGAGCAACTAGCCCGGGTTAGGATTCACTGCCTTACCTATACCTCCCGCCATAATGACTGTCATGTCTGGTCTGGAGGGAAGGAAGCCGGTAGATTTGCACAATAGGCTTTCCATACCGGCCTCAGAACATCTATGGTATACCTACCTGCAACATACGCCACGGCAATCTCTTTCATCAGGAGAGCTCTGTGCTTGTAAGCTCACCTCTGCCATGAAAAAAAAGTTTTTTTAAATTGGAAACCAATGGTAAACAATACACGCCTTAGATAGACAATGAAGGTGGAGATGACATGTTGCAAACCTTAGCAACCTAGCGCTAAAGTAAGTTTACCTGCTACCCAACCCTTCAAACCGGAACTGACATTATATTGGCAAAGCGGTGGTACGTACCAATCCGGGCGAGCTCCTGCTAAACTCTATCACCTAGTCAGAGGCTACGACGTTAGTGAGAGTAAACTGTTCACCTTTTACAAGCTGCCTGGCATAAACCCAGATGGTCTATTCCGCAAAGAATCCTGAACCAACCCGGGGGGAAAACTGTGTATGTTAATCGATTCTCCGTCCCGTCTCCGTCATTTCTTTTATTTGGAAGAACGTACTTTTAAGATGATCACATTGCAATGGAGATCGAGAAAAGTACTTAACATTTGTTTTGCTTATTGAAATCGAAGTCGGTGTTTTACTGTCATGCTGGTTTTCATTCATACCACTAGGGAATTGGGCGCTCCAGTTTTAGATTTAACTCAAGGTTATTTCAGAATTAACTTTATTTTCAAATGCGTGGCAACTAATTTGCAGCAAATGTTCACGAGCAGTGGTAACTGCCTTCAACCAGACAGCATACTCGCGTGTATGCCTGTTTTTTCTACAAGAAAAGACCATTTGACCACCTCGTAGGTACATCAGCGTACACGCCTAACCTTAGCGACCAACTTTCGATCCCGACGGGGCCAGGCGTTTAAAACAAAGCATATAATTTGCTTACTTTTGGGTTAGATTCAATAAGTGAAAAAAAAACGTTGAATGCGCTAGAGGGCATAAAAGGGCGATATAATATGGGTTTACATTATAATGTGGGCTTGCATTAGAATATTTAAATGTAAATAAGAAGTGAAAAAAATATTTTGATTTAATTAAATGTGAATGTGGATGTAGGTAGGTACCCTGGGAGACCTAGGTTGACATTTCACTATCAAATCGCTCGGTGGGTGCTGTCAAGTCACCGAAACCTGGGTGTGTACACACATATGAAAAGGGTTATGCATGTAAAGGAACCAAGGCAGAAGTAACGATCTTGACATTTGGCTCTCGATACTCTCTGCCTATCTCGCACAAGACTTGGCTTGAAGATAAATATTTGTATGTTAAATAAGTATCATTGTTGAAGCCACTCGTATATTAGCCGAGAGTCGTGAAAAGAGTCCGAAACCGGCGTGTGTGTATGAAAAGGTATCTAAAGGAAGCCAGGCAGGTTTGTAAGGATCTTAAAATTTGGCACCCGTTAAATAATGTTACGATATTTAGAACCGTATCGTAGTTAATTAATTAGCTTTCTCGAATAATTACAATAATCTATCAGGCTCTCGGGTTCGAGCCCAGATAAAAGCAGGCATTTGTGAGACTAATCTCGATGTCTATAATTTTAGGGTTTGGGTTTTACATTATTTTAGTATTTATCTGAACGGGCTAATAGCCTTCTAATAATAATAAATAAATAAATACCCCTGGACAAGTCACACAAATTGAATCTAACCCCAAAGTAAGCAAATTATATGCTTTTGTTATGGGTTTTCAACGATTATAATACATAGAAATATTTAAATTGATACCAGAATATATTTAATAAAAACACCCAGACCCGGAAATGCAGACATCTAAATGTTCATCACACAAATGCCTGCCCCCGTCGGGAATCAAGCCCGAGCCTCACGGTTGGTTGGTGTAGTTAGGCGTGTACGCTAGCCACTCGACCAACGAGGCGGTCAAAAATTGTAATTTATATATACATTGGAAGTATTGGTTATTCATTACTGTTTTAGAAAATAATTAAAATAATTTACTCTAACTATAAATGTTTTTATGTATGTAGTAATAATGAGTGTAATTTATGTTGAATCTAAATCTAAATCTAATCTAATGGAAATCTGGTCTAATGGAAGTAGAGTCGTATAATATCTCGCCTGGACTGGGACCATCCGTTTATTTTTGCTGTCTTAGCGCCAGTGGTTGCCATAGGGGGTTCCGTCAACGAGCCAGGTAGCCGGCAATGTTAGGTATGCAAGAGACAAGCAAGTTGAGTTTTGTTGAGGGTAAGAACAGATGTTAACAGCCTTTAAGCCTCATAAGTAAGAAAGTCTACCCTCTAAACTGTAACAGTGCTGACTTAATGACAGTCGAAATAAAGAGCAGGTCATTTCCGTTCAGAAAAATGATCTTTGTTATGTAGTTTTATTTCGAGTTCTATTATGCAAGTATAAGTCAACAAATCGAATAGTTTCGGATAGTAACACGTAAAAACCGTGTTATTCGATGCGTGTGAAGCCTTGTGTTGATGTCACAATAGGTAAATTCCAGCAAAGTCTCCAATTTCCCTGAACCGCCATCATTGTTGTTAGCCGATGTTATTAAATGCAGTATCGCCAAGTTGTGAAAGGTTTTAATTTTACACCCGGGAATGCTTGCGATAAATGTTTCACAAGGCAATACGATACTTCGCCAGGGGTGGTCAACTTTGGGAACTTTTATGACTACAATAGTAAGTAATTTTATTACTGACTAGACTGGACTAGACCCGGCGAACTTCGTATGACATTAACAGCTACTAAGACTTTGTATTCTTTTTACAATAACCTTCTAGTATCACTAATTACAACTAAAAAATATTGCATATATTTTTTAGACAAAACAACATTTTTTTCTATAAATTTATAAAAATGAATCCAACTTTCGGTTATGATCGCAACACGTCTGAATGGAGGGATTAATTTTGTTAATTATTTTGTTGTGTTAGTTGTTGTAAGTAGAATGTCCTTATGAAGAAAAAAAAAACCGGAAAATTACCAGGAAAATAAGTAAAACGACACTTTAATTTTTGCCATATAAACTCACTGACTATTATTGTGACATTTCGCCAGGTCGACTAATAATAAATAAATACATTTTATCTAGGCACTTAAAAATAAAATTAAAGGAGCAAAATTTTTGTTAACGCAATAACATAGGTAAGTTTGAACAGATGGACCAATTTTTCTAATTCTTATTTTGTTGTGTTGGTTATTATCAGACTATTAAAGGCTTTTTTTTTAAATAATTAAAATTATTTATTACATTATTTAGATCTACTTCACCCATTTTTAAGTAAAAAAATAAAGCATTAGTCCAGGGATTATACCTCAAACTATTGCAAAAATATAAACAGATACAAACAGACAGACAGATAGAAAGATAGATAGACAAACAAAAAATTTTAAAATGTGTTCTGTTGCCCCTTTTTGGATGGCTGCGCCTATTTTGTTTTAAATATTCAAGGTACATAATTCAGTAATATAAAGATATAAACTTATTAGGTTGCTTTACTAAAAGTTGCTGTTTTTCTCGATGATTCCTGACCAAAGGTGGTAATGGTGCATTGCGAAGCTGAGGCTGAAATGTTAGGCCTCGAGCAAAAGTAAGTCTACTGGCCACCTTACCCTTAAAACCGGAACACGTCGACGACAATCATTGATGTAATGGCGCTTGGAATAGGTAAAGCGGTGGTACCAATCCGTGCAAGTCATAGCGAAACTCTACCATCTATTAAAAAAACCTAGTAAAAATTAAAAGTTGTTAAAAACTATGAGTGCCTACTTTTCTGGGTGAAAAATGAATATCGTGAGCTACATGAATGACGAAGAAACCAATGACGACCTTTTTTCCGTAGCCAAAGGCAAAAGCCGTATCCGTCGTGTCTGTTAGTCTGCCTATCCGTATGACGCAGCCATTTCTATCGGAAATTTTTAGAAAACTCAGACTCAAATTGATAGTGAGGCATCTTATACCTAAACCAAGTAATTATTATTGTTTAATTATTGAGAATGACAAATTATTGAAACTTGTGATTTGATGAAGGTAAACTTTACGATTTTCAAAATAATAACAAATTGGGGCGATTCTCCCTATATTAAAAAAAATATCTTTTTTAGGCCCATATCCCCGAAGAGGTAGGCACAGGCACAACCCTGGCACCCACGAGTAGCCGAAGACATAAGTTCCACAACGTGATAGGTGGCAAGCCTATTGCCAACCGGGTACAAATCCAATCCTGGGCAACCTTATTTTTATTACAAAATTGAATATATACATTTTCTAATTCTTTTTGTTGCCCGTCCCCGGGACCGAACCCGGGACCTCAAGAATCGGGGAAGTCAAGTCCGAAACCGGACCGCTAGACCACAGATGCGATATTTTTATATGAAATTGAAAATCATCAAAACTGTTCTTGGGTGGTGGCTGAAAGACTTTGGATATGGTAATGAGGTTATCATAACCACATTTGCATTAAGTCAATACTGTAATGATACTTTTTGAAGTACTCAAAAATTCAGTTTTTTATTGCAAAAAATCATTAACAGCTGCTGCGCTGTGACCCTGTGATCGTGATGTTAGGGCGATTGCGGAAGTCTACACTTCTGGACTGGAACAGGACAGAGTCATCATAGCGGCAGGAATAGGTGAAGCGGTTGTTCATTATACCCGTATGAGATCTGGACTCTTCCCCCCCCAAGGTGGTAGTTTCGCAGCGACTCACCCGGATTGGTACTACCTCCTTACCTATTCATGCCGACATAACGTCATGACGTGTTCCGGTTTGGAGGGTAAGTAGCAGGTAAACTTACTTTTGCTCATTTCTTACCATCAGGAAATCCGTCTGCTTGTTTGCCTTCCAATATCATAAAAAAATCATAAGAATGCACTTAGTAAGTAGTTTATCTTCTCGCTATTCATACGCTGATAACCATACTAACCAATACGATAGCCAAATTCTTAAAAAAAATCTCTACATGCATATACTAGCCGGGTGGGGTACAGCTTTTGTCATCTTCTATGTGTCTTCCGTAATTCGTTCCGTTTAAAACAGGATATCGAGATATATATCTACTGGTTACTACTCCCCTTGTTGGTTCAGGTGGAGAAAAGACCATCTGTCTTTCTGCCTGGTTACACGTCAAAGGTAAGCACAGGCATTTATCCTGTGCTTGATCATCACTAACAAGAGCGCTGATGCTGTGCAGCAACTCCGGGCAAAGATCCTCCGCTTTGTCGATTACTACCGCCTTAAGGACACTATCATGTACTATTACTAGGTATTAGAGTTTTGCAGCGACTCGCTTGGATTGATACCACTACCTTACCTATTCCTGCCGTCATAACGCCAGTGCTTGTCGTTGACGTGTTCCGGTTCGGAGGACAAGGTAGCCGTAAACTAACTTTTGCTCGAGGTCTAACATCCCGGCCTCAAGTTGGCAACGCACCATTACCACCTTTGGCTTGAATTTCTTACCATCAGGAATGGCAAGACAATATGCACACGGCTGTAGTACAGCTTGCAGTTGCTAATAGTTATAGTAGAGACTTAGTGTATAAACTACTAAAACCTGATTAAAAAATTAAAGAAAAGCATTTCACGATTCATCTATACAGTGCCAGCTTGAAAAGATATCTAGCTTGACCTAAGTAGGACGATCATTTAATATAAATAGGGATATATATATATTATACACTTAGAACCCAAAAAGAACGTAGATATAATATGTGCCTGCAATGGCAACGACAAAATAGATAAAAATCTAGAATCAGGACTCTATAAGCTGCATTGTTCTGAATACAACAGTGTATGGGTTGGTCAAACTGGCCGTAGGAGTTTCGTTATAGGGAACACATATCCGCTTTCGAAAACAATAAAACCAGATAAATAGCATTTTGGTAAATATCTTCTAGATATTCTTGCAACAGATGATACTTTTGAATTAATCCATACAAGTACTAAAGGATTAAAACTTAATATGTTATAACAACTCGAAATTATATGGCAGATGAAAGATTGACAAAAGATATAAAATACGAATGTGGATGGATTTAGGTACCCGGGGAGACCAAGGATGACATTTCACGTACAAATCGCTCGGGTATTATCCTAAAAGTTGAGTCGATAGTCTCCGAAACCGGCGTTTGTATGAAAGGGGTAATGAATGTAGAGTGAACCAGTGTGCCTATGGTGCTGCATAACACCCTAACAAGACTAGAACTTGTACCATGGAGAGGTTATAAGGACCAGATTGAAAATATAAAGTAAGTGTTGGTGTTAATGCTAGAAAACACCTGCTGCACTGGTTCAGACATGTGGAAAGAATGGTAGATGAAAGATTAACAAAGCACATATATAATGCGAATGTGGATAAATGTGGGTACCCGGGAAGACCTAGGTTGACATTCCAACATCAAATCGCCCGTGTATTATCTGAGGGTGGTTTCAAGAGTCTCCAATAGCAGCGTGTTTGTTTGAAAAGGGTAATAAATGTGGAGGAAGTCAAAAAGTTTTTTTTTTATATTATAGGAAGGCAAACAAGCAGACGGATTTCCTGGTGGTAAGAAATTCACGCCTCGCCCGGATTGGTATCACCGCCTTACCTATTCCTGGTAAGGCAGTGGTACCAATCCGGGCGAGTCGCTGCGAAACTCTACCACCTAGTCAGATATCACGGTGTTAGTGATGATAAGCCTATGCTCGCCTTTTACGAGCTGCCTGGCAAGAAAGGCAGGTGGTCTATTCTGCAAAGAAGCCCGGACCAACACGGGGTAACATCTGCAAGGATATTGAGATTTAGCACTCGATACTTTCTGCTTACCACATAAGGACTTGGCGTGGATATATGTATTTATGTGTAGACTGAAAACATCTGATTTAAATATTATATGCCCATTAATTTAAGTAGTAAAGAATTGTATACCCCTGGTGATTTGTCTAATGCATAGTCAGCAGAACGCCGGTACTACGTGCTTGCTGCACTCGACCACTCCTCTCCTGGCCGCCTCATTATAATCACATGTAAGTGTTTTTTTTAATGACCTATTTTATTTTATTTTTTATTTTTTTAGGCAGCGGTATTTAAAAAAAGAGCCTAATAAAAAATCGAACTAGTTTGCCTATTATAGATTTTCTAAAATATATGTTTTTTATGTAAGTTTTGTAGTAGTGTCTAGTTATGTACTGGCTATACAGTTATGAATAATAGGTGTTACAGGGTTGTTATTAAAGTATCTATTTGTTCGTTTCACCTCTAAAATTGTCTAGTTATTGTTTAATTAAATATTACTTTGAATAAAGTATAATTAAATTTTAAATAAATTTATTTTTTGTTTGTGTATATCAGTATATCATATGTACATAAATATTGAATTACATTTGAAATGTTTTTATTTTTACTATTGCGTTGTTTATATTTAAGGTCTGTAGAAACTATATCTTATAAAATCTGAAATAACTGAATCTGAATTCAAACCAGTGTCTCACGATTGCAACTCGTGTTGTCTATAAACACACTTAAACCTCTGAAGCAAAATACTTGAAACAAGATTTAGGTCAAATCTATTTTTTTGTTAAATTTAACTAAAATCGACTAAGCAATTTCGGTGTGAATACCTTACACAGGTTACAAACACATATTAATTCACTACATTATGCTCATCTGAGATTTTCTTTAGTCATATTTTTATCTAAACTGAATAATTTCATCAACTTTGGTCGCCATTTTTTAATCTTCTTTTGATTACGTTTTTAAAGTATAAATTTTGCTGTGTTATATTTAAAAATAACGCTGTTTTGTACTTCTGTTTATTGTTTGTTCATGACAAAAATGTTTGGAATCAGTTTGATATTTTGTACGAATAGCCAAGCCTATAGGCCAGCCTTTCCCAAAGTGGGCGATAACGCCCCCTTGTGGGCGCTGGAAGCCTAGAGGGGGGCGGTATAAATCTTGAAAAAAAAGTTTTTTTTTAAACTAGGCGCAACAAATATGTTATTGAGGTTATTGACAAGAAAAAAATGAGGGGGGGGGGCTACAAAACAACTGATTTTCAAAGTGGGCATTACATGAAATAAGTTTGGGAA
>NJDC01005826.1:62768-83908 GCA_002245475.1 Calephelis virginiensis | reverse complement strand
CCACGGATGTACCATACACCAAACAATGTGGCACAGAGCAGGTATTGCACACAGCCCACATATGAAGAATATGTGCCACAGTTTGTATCAAGATACGAAACACAAATACGCGACGCTAATAATAAAGACAAACACTATGAAGACAAATGATATGTGTCTGAGTAAATATAATAAATGTTAAGTTACTAAATAATTTTAAGTAGATAAAATAAGCGTCAATTTAATTATCTTTTGGAATACCACCACCATTTATGCTCATTTCTATTAAATCCAAAACACAATCAACTTGTTTTTTTCTTACCTTAAAGTAACCATCAACCGTTCAGTTGGTGATATAGGTAAACGCCTGTAACTGCTACGTAGTAACTTATCATGTACTTTGCCAGTAACTCGTCGAAAGTTCTTGATGACATGCGAAAGTAGTTAAAGAATTTGGTTTCATTATCTCTTAACTGATTGAACAATGTAACAAATGCGCCCACTAGCAATCTTTGAGAAATCAGTGGATCAACTTGAAGCCTTCTTCGTTGTTGTTGAAGTTTTTTCTTTTTCCATAAAAAATACACGGCAGCAACTCGAACACTCATTTGATGCGTGACTGTACTCCACGACGCTCAGCGCGATACTAAAACGACAGCTACGCGCTGAGAGCTACGTGCGTAATCCTCAGCGCCGACGGTCAGCGCGACTCTAAAACCAGCCTTACTTCGTTTCTCAATTAGAATTTGTTAATGGTCCCACAGGAACATTTTTTTTCGAGATAAAAGTTCTATCTATTTTGTTTTTGTTTCATTTGAAAAATATAGCATGCATTTAAATAAATTTAATTTCGACACGTCAGAATCACCACCATCATCCAAAGATGATGGTGGGTTTATAAATTACAAATACAAATTATAATTTAAAAAAAATTAAAAAAAAGTTAAAAGTATTTGAACTATTTTTAAAATTTTGGTAATATAGTAAATTACTTACAAATCCTTGTCAATCTTCTCTTTTCTAAGTGATCTTCTAAGAACTTCTTTTACACCTCTTCTAATCCATCTTGTGGTTGATTTTTCTTTTAGGCTTCCATAAAAAGGTCCAACGAACTTAGAAACATTATCTTCGATATTTAAACCAAGAGTATTTACATTACAAATGTTATATTCATTAGAAGTTATAGAAGCTTGGGTAACTAAAATTGCTGGTACGCTTGAACTATTTCTGTCTCTGTCAATACCTGATTTAGTTTGATTTGATAAATCATTATCATTTTCATTACATTCAGGAGGTTTATTGACATTTTCATTGATTTCTTCCATTTAGAATATTTATATTTATTAATATAACTTAATTTCAGTGATATTTTGATTCTGTGTTTTTATAATAATTAGCACTACATAATATAACAGTTGTCAAAAATGACACTAACGTCTCACAACCCTTAACCAGGAGCAGCTTATTTTCTTTTAGTAAAAATGTAGAAGTTATTTATTTATTCAACGTTTAAACTTATATATATATATATATAATTTGTATTCTAAAAAAATGATTGAAGTATTAATTGAGTGAGACACGTTTTAATGAAACACTTTTTAAAATTTGTATTAACATCATTTAAATTTCCATAAATTAATAGCGGAGATTAAATATACATTGGTAAATATAACTCAAAAAACACCTACTAGTTGGGTTTTAATCAAATTAAAATTAAACCTTTAAATCATAATCTATGATTGCTTAAAAAACGAACCGTCAAGAACCGAAAATAATGATGTTATGAAGAGTAATCTGTGAGAAACGAAATTTGCATTTAAGTGAACCTCTTTACTCTAGAAACAATAGACATGTGTGATTTCAAATATTATTGTGGATATTCTTAATAATAATTGTTGATGATTTGAGGATTTTTAAATACTTGGTATGGCAATACCGTCATGCCAACGACAGTTGGAAACTAATTTTAAGAATCACTCTGTTTCATTACGTATTCTTGTAGGCGATTGGCATTAAATATGTAATTTGAAGACGTACTAGTTTTATTTAAAAATACTGTTACAGTAGTTTGAAGTAGTATTAGTTTAGCCATTTAAATAGAATAATAGAATTAATAATATCATAGAATTTAATTGTTTATGACTGACGTAATTTTTTTATAAGAAAATTTATTTTCACACGTTAGGGCCCACAAATTACAAAGACTTATGTAACAAGCTAAGTATGCTTGAACGTTTCTGAGTTACCTAAATGTTAACTTTTAACATATGTTTGAATTATTGTACATTTATCAATTTAACCAATTATTGAATTTATCCAGCAATGTTCAAGCGACTTTTGAAAGTAGGTATATCAGAAACTAGCTGTTTTCTGCACTTACAATAGCAGTTAAAACGTAATTATTCCTATGGCTAGTAAAATGCATTCTTCGAAGATTTTCTATATTTCATGTTTATTTATTGAAACATTTAGATACCAATGATTTCAACTACAAACCCTACCCCGAGATAAAGTTGCAATAATTACATTTTAAATATGGTTACGGTGTTAATTCATTGTTAGTTTCCCAGTTTAGCAAACAAACGAAAATATAAACTTTGTTATGTTAAAATACATATGCATATCTTCACGTCAAATTTGAGTATTAAAATAGACATATGTAAGAAATAGTACTGTGCGCTATTTGTAATGTGTATATTCTTCTACGAGCTGTGCGTTAGTTTAGCAAAATGGCGATTCATTGTGAATTTTTTTTAAAATATATATTTGTAAAAAAAGTAGTCTACAGCTTTATTTTCATCATTTTAGCACATACAATGTTCTACGATCCTTATCCCTTGTTCTAGTTAGATATATAATATGCATACTTGCACTAACATATAATAATAATAAATTAATTTTGGTAAAAAAAACGTATCTAAACAAATTTCACGATTTAGTATAATTAATTAAAAATAATTAAATACAATAAATGTCCAGACTAATGTTAGAATAATGAATGTGAAGGAAGCAAGACAGGTTTTTCAGGATCGTTAGGTCTTGCACGCGATACTCTCTGCCTACCTCATAAGGGACTTGGCGTGAAGATATATATGTATGAACTAATGTTAGAACAAATTAAAGCTATTGTTTTTCTTTTTTTATTACGGTATTAATCTAATTAAATTCGGTAGTTTTGATTTATAGTATTACTAAGATAATCTTCATCTTGATTGAATTAAGTATAAAATAGTTAAACAAATCAAAAGACAATAGTAACTGAATACAGTAATAAATAAACATCTTGAATTGATTAGCTGATTAATAAGTTTTCACATTTTGTAACTGGATCTAACTTTATTTCCTGTAATTAATAACGAAAATGGGTTACCTGAATTGAATACTACCGGCAGTATGAAAAGGACCTATATAAACTAAAATTTCCAGAAAAAAAAATGGAATAGAACCTGCAATAATTTTTAAAAATATCTATACTACACAAAAAGATTAACTGATCACGAAAATTGTTGTCTTGAATTGCTAAACGACGAAAGAAGAGTAATAAGAAAGATGATGATTATTCCATAAAATTGATTAGGACTTGATAATATCTTCTATGAAAGAAAAAGATTTTCCAAAAAAAGATTGACTGTTCACGAAAATTGTTAATAACAAAAATAATTTTCAAAAAAAGATTGACTGGTCACGAAAATTGTTATCTTGAATTGCTAATAGACGAAAGAGTAATAATAAAAATGATAAATTATTCAATGAAATTGATTAGAACTTGATAACATCTTCTATGAAAGAAAAAGATTTTCCACAAAAAATTGACTGTTCACGAAAATTGTTATCTTGAATTGCTAAACGACGAAAGAGTAATAAGAAAAATGATGAATTATTCCATAAAATTTTGTAATCAGGCGTGTCAACAGATATTATATCAAGCATCTTTCAATGTTTTGATTTTTAATTTATTGAGAATTTCAAGAAAACTTTCTCGGTTGAGGGGAAAGCGAATACTCTTAGCTCCGCGACTCATCTGCTAGGTTTGACTACGATTACCGAAAAGGACACTTATGCGACGATATCAAAACTTAAAACCCATTTTCAACCAAAACTTAGAGACATGCTACATCAAAATATTATGTGCACGTCAGGTATTGCAACTTTGTCATAAATATTTACAAACTTAATCCAAAATTCAATAAGACAGCTGGATTGATAGAGAACTAATAATTCATTATGATAGATGAGGACTGTGACTTAGAATCTTCTTTAAACATAAAAATGAATCGCTATTTCCGTTGGTCAATGCATCACGCATTAACAGATAGAATTTATTTTTTTGTGATGTCAGAAGAAGGCTCTTTAAAAAAGTAGTAAATTTAGCGGATAATTTAGATATTAATTAAGAATTCAATATTACATACATTCAATATTACAGTGCTTTTAATCGGGTGGGATGGTATTTTACATTAAATGTTATGTTACAAAACAGCCACATCCAATTTAAAGATGGTTCTCAAGTCAATACTAAATCCGACTTTCAATTGTGGAAATTTTAAGCTCCCAAACTTTAACGTTTTTTTTTTACACAACTCCAAAAAAGAAGGTTATCAATTTATCTGTATGTTTCGCAATCACTCCGCTAATAGTGAATTTTCTTGACGGTTCGTTTTTTAAGCTATCATAGATTATGATTTAAAGGTTTAATTTTAATTTGATTAAAACCCAACTAGTAGGTGTTTTTTGAGTTATATTTACCAATGTATATTTTTAGGTATTCAAGCGAAGTAGATATAAAATTGAAGCCAGTTTTTGTAGTTTTATTGCGCTGAAATATCAATACACTCTTAATTAACTGGCATGTATGTCACTTATGTTTGTTATCTGGAACCTTGTAATTATTTTTGTAGCAGATATCTTCAGACAATTGAGGCGTTATTTAGTATACACCTTTATTTTAAATAACAATGCTAGTTACTAGTTACTCTCATATGATATAAGAATAATTTTAAAAATAAGTTGAAGTCACTCTAAATTCAAAATGGCGGTCTTCCTGTAATGTAAATAGGTTTGTTTTTGAGGAATCTTGCAAAACACCTAATTTTAAAACAGGAACTTCAAAGATAAATATATGTAAATGTAGGTGGAGACTGCAAAAAAATTCCAATATATTCTCATTCGTATCGTGTATCTTATCTAGTATTGCTATACCTTAGATATCGTTAACAAACTCTTAAACTCTTGAATTACAAGGTTATATTTTATTATTTGCTAAGTAAATATTAATAAAATTTCTTTATTATTTTAAGAGTTTAAACATCCTAGAACATAAAATATTTTTAAGTGAGTTTCCTGATGATAAAAACCTACAGAAAACTTTCATAAATTCTTTTAATTGAAAAAAAACTTAGTTCTCTTTTGATTGTATCATATGAAACGTATCTTAAAATACAACGCTCCACCAAGTAAAATGTGACCAATTATTTTTGTTTTTGTATTATCTTTAATGTACAAACCCACTTCTTTTGTTATTTATCAATTATCCTCATCTTTTTATTTCAGCAATTAAGAAGTTAAACTTACAATTAACTCAGAATTAACAAAACAATCACCCAGTACCTACTACAATTCATTAGTAAATTTTAAATTTAAGTCGAAAAATTAACAATTAAATTAATATTTTAATAGTTTATAATATCTTGTTTTTCCTTCTTATTTGTATTACTTTATTTATATTCTTATAAACACCAAACGTGTAGAAATATGTCAATGGTTTCTTACTAATACCAAGCTGATTAAAATAACGAGCAGAAGTATTTATTAAAATAAAAAACCCTGTAAACCAGTTCTTATTGTACAGATATTAGTGATTACACATTTTTATGTTGCGCGATCTTTTAGTATTTGTTTTTGTTGACCTGCTTTAAGTTTTGATTTTTAAGTATTTATTTTAAATATTCATTTCGTTCAGTTTAGTTATTATCATTACATTTACACTTGATCGATTTTAACTTTGCTATGTTTTCAATATTATCTATGTTTATTAGATATGATTTATGTACAGTTTTTTTAAAAATAACCTTTTCATAAAAATTACACTTCATGAAATGTTTTACACAAAATCACTCTGATTCACTAACATCGAAACTGATGCGTGCGTTTTGATGACAATAAGTAATGAATAGTTAAAGAAATCAAAACACACTTATTATTGAAAACGAACGTGACCTTTTTTTAAACAAATTGCAATATAATGTTTGTATTAAAACTGCATAACATGCTTGTTATAAATCCATCTATATTCCGTACTAGTAAAATGAACGGACACACACAGACACATACATGCACACACAAACACACTAAAGAATACATGTAGATAAATGCCAAAAATCTGAAAGCCATGTTTGTTTGTCTATTCGGCTTTAAGTCATAATCACTTTATTCCCAAATTATTAGAACCACACAGTTGAAACGTGTTAGTTTGATGTATTCTATGAGCCTTGAAAAATTTATAAAATTAAATTAAGCTTACATAGCTTCAGACGATTACGGTGGACGTAAACTGTCAGCAAATCTTGGCGGAAAAGCTAACTGCCAACAATCGAGGCTGGTCAATCGCTTTAAGCTGATTCTGCTTGTCTGAATGTTTAATACTTCCACCATATTCCCTGGACCGTGTTCCAACAGATAACCATTTTTTTGAAAATTTGGATAAAAAAACAAACTACATGATTAAAATATGTTCGATACAGACTAAATACAAAAAATAGTTACTTAATTTAGTTATTTTTTATCAATGGAGTTAAAAAAAATAAAATTTCAAGGAGAAATAACCCAAAACTAGGAAAGGTGAAACAGGGAAACCAGAATTTTCAGAGATGAACACTACTTTAAGATAAATGATTAAGACGTAAAAAGAGAATTAAATGTCGCTACAGACTCAGAATTCTAAAATTTTTCACTAACGTTGCAAACAAAATTAATGATCTTCTAGGCTCATCAGTCAACATTGAAAAATAATTGCGGTAGTATAAACAAGTGTGTAAAATAAATTACGAATATTTATTTGTGGATGCAAAAGATATGAGTCAAATCTATCGTGTGTTTAAAGTAAAGTAAAATAGAAAAGTTCTTAAAAAAATTGTTGCATTTGATTTAATATTGACTGTGATAACACGCTTTATGCTCGTACATCAATGTTTGTTTTACTTGTACTTGTGTAGTTATAAATCACAAAAAATAATCGAGTGAGACTTACTTGAATTTAAAAAATAAACATCAACAATCTCAAATTGGGGCTCAACTGAGATAAACTATTGTGTGAAAAGCGTAAAAATGAATGTGATTGTGTATTAAAATATAGTACTCACGGACCTTGAAAAACGCGTTACTCTGAAATGTTCAATAACAGGCCTTAGGTATTTCAACAAGATTCTGAGCCAGCCTGTAGAGCGAGAAGCATGACAAACTCGCTGACTGCACATGAAATTGATTGTGCCACGAAGACTGGGTCTCTTCCAGTCCAAACTTGAATACGCTGGATAACAAAATGTGGCAACACCTGGAGCAGAAGGCCTGCTCAAAACATCATTCGATTTTGAGTCACTCAAGGCGTTTTTGATCAAAGAAGTCCCCGATAATTGACATGGACCTCGCGCCTGCTGCTTCTACAGCACCGATTGCCGCGCCATTAAAGGCCTGTATTGAAAATCGCGGACTCATTTTGACTTGCTTATTTAAATTTTGTTTGTTACTTATTTTTTTTTCACAGAAACTTCTCAGTAACGCCTTGCTATTTTATTAAGTTATTGCATAGCTTCTATCGCGGGTCTTGAGCTTGGAGACCGAATTCAGCAATTTCGTAACGAAAATAATCTAACACCCCCCACTCCGACTGGCACAGACGTGATATTTTTAGTTTTGCCATTTATTGATGAATAGCAGAACTTTTAATGACTTTTTGATCACGCTTGTCTCTTAGTTGAGCAACTCGCCTCTAGGTGGCGTTACTACGCATGCGTAATCTCCTTCTTCGCCCTGCGATCCGGTGACTCATGCTTGTTTATGCAATAGCTTTACCGGGGCAGTTACTGAGTGCCACACGTCTTTTTTTAGCAAAATATTAAATTACTTATTCCTCATACTGCCTATGTTGCGTGTTTAATTTACCTATTAAAGAAGTTATTTTCAACTTTCTATTTTCTTCAACAAATGTAGCTAGGAATCAAGAAGACAAATGGACTTACATGACCACTTTAAGTAAAGAAAAAAAATAAGGAGTATCCCTGATGTTAATCTATCTATCTTGGTCGAAATCAGTTTATAATTAATTTTGGTCAAAATTTAAAAGTAGCTTCTTATAATTTAATAGTATACACAAAACGAAACTATATTATTAAAAGTATGACAGTTTGCTAATATAAAATAACAAGGCGTTTGTAGGAGTTTTATTAATATCAAATAAATTAAAATTTCTGTTTACCATTCGAACATATAAGAAATATCCGTATAGAAATTTATCCAAAAATACGTTCAGTTAAAAAAGGTATCTGAAATGGATTATTTGTTTATGGCACCCAATCAATTTTTGTTTTGTTATTTGTTTATTACAAATGTTTTCTGTCTTGGCACGAAGTTTAAGTTGCACCTGTTATTTACATTAAACAAGGTGCCATTTTTAGTTTTATCATTAATATTTGTGTATTAAGAAATTCCATAGTAGTCAAAAATATCGAACAAAGAGTTTGACTTAAATATCGCATTGGATGGAATTGAGTTTCGTGGCGTCAATGAAAATGTTACTGTGATGCTATAGGAGACAAGTAAAACACACGAGTGTTCGTAAATGACTGCTTTATTGAGTTCTTAGTTATATATTATATATTATCATTATAAGCTACGTGGGAAAGGGCTGTGTTGGCACTACATCTCACCTTCTAATAATAAAAAAAAGTAAAATATTGTACTTTTTTTAGCCTATCAAATCACATTAAACACACAAATAAAAGAATAGACGTACTACACAAAATACTACAATACAAAATTACAATACAATAGTAGAAATATTGTAAAAATATAACAATTTTAAATTCTGAATTAATAGTAAAAATAATTATTATTTTTATTTAGTGTATGGTTTTTTTTCTATTTTTATGAACAATTTCTTCTTTGTTATTAACTAAAATTTTTACATTAGTGGCTT
This sequence comes from Calephelis virginiensis, assembly GCA_002245475.1. Lineage (NCBI taxonomy): Eukaryota > Metazoa > Arthropoda > Insecta > Lepidoptera > Riodinidae > Calephelis > Calephelis virginiensis. The sequence goes on along the minus strand of NJDC01005826.1, from coordinate 74,739 downwards.
TTAATACTAAATAAGGACCTAAAAATATTGGTTGTGTTTTGGTCATAACTTGGATTTTTCAATAGAATTTGTCTATTTTTACTGTATGTTTTACTGTTTTTGTCATAGCTTATTTTTCGGATAGCTTTACTTTTTAATAAGTTTTTTGTAGAGTTAGTATAATTTTCAGAATTATTAATCTTAAGATACGCACCCATCGTTTTGTGAGAATTTTCCAACGCCCCTATGCTCTCATGATGATAAGATGTAGAGGTGATGTGGTTTATTTTGAGTAAAGTACATACCTCTTTCATAGTGTTGGCTATCTGTACTACGATCGGTCGCTATTTCACGGGGGATACCACACCTTAGGATAAATCCTTCCACAAAGACTTTCGCAACACTGCTTGCCTCTTTCGTTCGCAACGGGTAAGCTTCTGTGAATTTAGTAGGTTCACATTGTAGAGTGAGTATATAAGTATAATCACACTGATCTCAGTGTATTGGACCCACTACATCTGGATATATTTTGTCAAACGCTGACATAGCTGGTGACGTGATAATCATAGGCAGCTTCGTATTGATACTATATTTTTGAGTTTGGCATTTGTTACACTTTGAAACAAAATCTTTTATATCTTTATACATGGAATGCCAAAAATAATATTTCTTAATATTGTTAGTCATCCTCTTAATACCAACGTGGCCACTCGTAGGTAATAAGTGGAAATCATTTAAAATTTAGGCTGTGAAGCTCTAATTCATGCTACACGCTCCTTTGCTTTGGATTCCAAAAAATGCGATTCGGTTATAGTAAAACTCGATTTAAAGAATGCCTTTAATTATGTGGAGAGAGATTTTTTATTAAATGAAATTAAGGCCGTTGTTCCATCTCTATACCCCTTTCTTTATCAAGTATACAGATTTCCCTCTAATCTTTACTTTGAAGACAACTGTATACTTTCTCCAGTGGGAGCGCAGCAGGGAGATCCGTTAGGTCCTCTTGCATTCTGCTTAGCCATTCATAATTCCATTTTAGAGGTCAGATCACCATTGAACCTATGGTATTTATGACGGAACTATTGCCGGAAAGCTAGACGAAGTATGTCGTGATTTGCAGATACTAATTCTTTGTTTCCGAGAACTTAGTTTATAAATAAATACTTCCAAATGTGAATTTTTCTCTTGTGGTTCTGGCAGTCAATCTAATTATTCTAAACTTAATGCTCTTCTTCCAGGTATGATCGAGTAAATGGGTCGCCATGTGATGCCATAGGAGACAAGTAAAACACACGAGTTTTCGTAAATGACTGCTTTATTGAGTCCTTAGTTACGTATTATATATTATCATTATAAGCTACGTGGGAAAGGGCTGTGTTGGCACTACATTACAGTGATTCGACTTTATCAAAAACTCGTGCTTATAAGTGTAACAAAGCAAAGGAAACCGAAACCTAGTTGCTGAATTTTTTGTGAAAAAAATGTGTCATTTTACTTATCAACATAAAACATGTTGGCGCTCGGCTAGTGCTAAAAGACCTGAATTGTCTCCAAAAACTTAAATGCATATTATTATGAGTTGTTGAGGACATGCCAAAACGAGTCAATCCCAACACTTTTTATTTGGTGACAGGACGTATATTAACAAGTTTGATTTTCAAACTATGTAGTTAACAAGCTTCGGAGTGACACCTTCTAACTGAATCACCGATCCGAAAAAACCAAGCCACACTCATTGAAAAGTTAAAGTCATGTTGAGTGTTTTCTTTGACTATCACAGTGATGTGTATTGAGAATTTATGCCATACGGGGGTACCTGTCGCCGCTGAAATCCCGAAGAATGTTTCGCGGCCCACTGTTGAGTGGGCTGCACGGTTGGGATCGCAAGGTCCAGCGCCGCCGGGGCAATGGATGTGTGCAAAAACCAGCAGCTCCGGTGTCTCGCTAATGGGAGGACACTTTGTGGTTTTAATCGGTAAGAGTCCGACGTACTCCTCACTTCCTCCGAAAGTGGCGGGTATCCATGAGGATTTCCACACGTAAAAAAAGGCTAGACAAGCTTCGTAATAAAAACAAAATTGTCCGAATCTAAATAAAATTATTTAATTTGCAATTTTCCGCCAAAAAAAATGTATACGTATTATTGCGTAACAAAACAGACAAGATAGTGCGCTAAGAATGAATTGGACTTACAGGAAGCTAAAACTCCCAAATACATCCAGCTCCACACAATACACACCACATTGAATGAATGAAAGAGTGAATGAATGAATGTGTGATTGATTGATTAATTGATTGAATGAATGAATAAATAAATTAATTAATGAAATAATATTTTGCAGAGGCAAACTTATACTTATTGACAATTATTTACTTTTTAGGAAATTAATACTTGTCAATCTCAGTCTCCATTTGTTCAAAATGTTTCTTACTACTATCAAACTTTTTTATGTAATCTGGAATTTCTTCAGGGAATTCTTTTTTCAATGCATCAAGAAATGAGTGATACATGTGTCTTTGTGTGTTATCACACTCGGTACATAAGTCCATAGTTGCCTCCTTTGCGTGCGCTAAAAAATGAAAAGCAGAAAGCGTCATAAAAGGACGTCGAGAATAAAAACAGCCAAGTGCGAGCTGGACTCGCCCGTGAAGGTGCACGGAAGGTTCCCTAGTAGAGGTGGGCATTAATAACTTCACAATGAATAAGTCACTGCGATCCGCTGTTTAAAGTGACCGCTGTGATCTGTCAACAAGGAACTATACTACATTCCAAAGTAACGTAGGCATGCCGTTGCCGTTCTACGACGTCCTGCGATCGCAGTGATGGCGAAACATCACGTTTAACGTCGCTCGCATTAATTGTAAAAAGTATCATTTTATCGTCTCGCTTAGCCTCAGGCCTGAGAGAGTATGGTATATATACGGTATTGGTTGGTCCGAGACTGCTCTAGGTCCGTATTAAGCTAGGAGTCACGCGAGTTTTTGTGGTAGCAACCTATGCTCTGGTCAACTCGTCGTCGACTCATGACCTGGAAAAGCTTTGAGATTCTGTGAGGGATGTTCTGGATATGGTTGAAGGAAATGAAAAAGTGATTATGTGTGGTGACTTGAATGGTTAGATGGGGACACGACGGGGCGGTTACGAGGCCGTTCTTGGACCCTATGGTGATAAGAGATGAATGATGCAGGTAAGCATATTGTAGATGTATATGTGGAAAAAATCTTCTTATGTCTAACACAATCTTTCAGCATAAGGACATACACACGTTTACATGGAGAAGGAATGATCAAATAGATTTGATTTTGGTTGATAGTCTCCTCTGAAAGTGTTTAATGGATACGAGAGACTTCAGAGGCCCAACTCTTAACTGGGACCACTACTTGGTTACCAGCCGGTTTAGGTGTCTGTTTAAGAAGTGGAGGCACTGTTCCATTTCGAGGACTTGAAGGGATTAAGAGTGAAAAGTTGCAAGACCCGAGTGTAGGAAGCATGAGAGTCAAGTCCAAGACAGGCTGAATAGTGTGTACCTACCGGACTTAGACGTGGATGACTGTTGGAATGTTTTGAAAGGTAGTATAGCTGATGTTGTGAAAAAGGTATGTGGGAATGCAAAGATGTACAAGTCAATGATTGGTGACGCTTGGTGGGATGAGGAGGTAGAAGCCTCCGTTGAAAGAAAGAAGAAAACCTGGCTAGATACGTAGGTGTCATGTTTGCAGTCGAATGACAGTATGAAAGATTTAAAGAAAGAAATGTACCGTTGCTGCAAGAAAGTCACCAAACACTTAGTGAAAGAGAAGCGCGAAAAGGAAAGTATGAAACTAGGAGAGCAGTTGGTTAACAACTTCGAAATGAACACCAAAATATTTTGGAGCAAAATCTCGGAGTTTTTCGTCTGCCTCCAGAATGAATAGAATTAAGTCTAAGAGTGGTGATATTCTTACAAGCACGCATAACGTGTTAAAAAGTTGGAGTGAATTTTATGGAGATATGTATGAATGTACCCAAGATGCTGCCACTGGGTCCAAGTACTTAAATGGCTCGGAAATAGCGGAGGCATCTAACGGCATTATGATGTAAGAAGTTGAATGGGCGATAAGAAGTATGAAATATGGTGAGGCTGCGGAAGTAGATATTGCTACAGCTGAGACGATCAATTGGTGGTTCTGCCGTTCGGGACTCTTTTTGGGTTCTTTGTAACAGTTGCTGGAAAACTGGCAGAGTACCCGAAGACTTGCGACATGCGGTCATCGTGCTCTTGTATAAAAGCAAGGGTTCACGCATGGACTGTACAAGTTACAGGGTGATTAGTTTGATCAGTTTAGCATCAAAAGTGTATGGAAAAATAGTTTAACGAAGGATGCAAGGGATGTCCGATGGAACATTGTGGGAGGCTCAAGGTGGTTTTAGATCTGGAAGAGTATGTACGGATCAAGTGTTTTCGCTCCACAACATTGTAGAGAAGCATCTGGATGTGGGTCAGAGGGTTTTCTGCGGTTTTGTGGATCTCGAAAAAGCGTTTGATAGGGTTGTACGTAAGGAACTTTAGGACGTTTTGTCAGATTATGGGATAGTCGGGCCCCTGCTGCTTGCGGTACAGCTTGTTTATCTTATATTTGGACAATTGTCTTCAAAGGTTAAGATCGTTGAATCTGGGAATGCGTATGGGTGAGTTAGAGGTGAACTGCCTGCTTTATGCAGATGATGCTGTACTTTTGGGCCTTACACCATCTGAGCTGCAAACACTGGCCATAGTTATTGAAGGAGATTGTAAAAAAAGTTACTTACATTTGAATGCAATGAAAACCAAAATAATAGAAAGAGACGTAGCTAGAACGGATGTAAGAGTTTTGGTTGAAGATGTAGTGTTGGAACAAGTGAATGAAATTGTATATTTGGTCTTGATTTTAGTAGGGATAGAAGGTACAATACGGATGTAGAGAGGAGAGTGTGTGCAGGGAATAGTGTGAATGGAGCGTTGGGTAAGCTATTCCAAAGCAAGGTTTTGAGTCGAAAAGCTAGACTCGCTTTGCATAATTCTATGTTTATCCTAATGTTATTGTATGGAAGCGAGAATTAGATATTTCAGAAAGAGCATAAAAGTAGGATAAATGCGGTTGAAATGAGAGTACTACGAAAACTCTGTGGTGTAATGCTCGCTGACCGCATTCGTAACAGTGAGATCCGAGAAAGAGTGGGATTGAAAGAAAATGTTGGTGTTAAAATGCGAAAGGTTAAAATGCTCTGCTGGTTCGGTCATGTGGAAAGAATGGCGGATGAAAGATTGACACAGCAGATATACAATGAGAGTGTGGATGGATGTAGGTACCCGAGAAGACCAAGGTTGACATTACACGATCAGATCGCTCGAATAGTATCCGAGAGTTGTGTCAAGAGTGGTTTGATGTTAATATTGGAGTCAAGCAGGGTTGTGTGTTGTCAACGCGCTTGTTTATCTTATATTTGGACAAATGCGTTCAAAGGTTAAGATCATTGAATGTGGGAATGCGTATGGGTGACCAAGTGGTGAACTGCCTGCTTTATGCAGATGATGCTGTACTTTTGGGCTCTACACCATCTGAGCTAAAAACACTGGTCACAGTTATGGAAGGAGATTGTAAAGAAAGGGGCTACATTTGAACGCGCTGTGGTGTCAAGAGTCTCCGAAACCGGCGTGTTTGTATGAAAAGAGTAATGAATGTGAAGGAAGCTAGACAGGTTAGTCAGGATCACGAGGTCTGACACTCGATACTCTCTCAAACTTTTACAGGCTTAACAGTTTTGAGTCTGTAAAAGTTTGAAAGTTATTTTAAATTAACTCTGTATCTCTTGTATAATTGGAAAATACATTAAATAAAAAAAAGTATCAGACGCATTGAGAAATGAGAATATCCTAAAAGTTAGTTAAAGTTCAAAATTTGACTATGGCATGACAATGGCATCTCGTTACTTGGAGGACGAGTGTGACTCCTGCATCGTTTGCCTTATTATATTCGAAGTGATAACTGTGACGATAACTCCCAAAATCAAAGGAATTTATAACCTAGGTAACATGTATTGTTTCGAGAGTGACCGACGTGACAAAGTCACGACTATTTTTTAACGTTGCTTTTTTGTCACTGGAACGACAGTCACGGCGACTGAAGTAACGGCTTAGCACATGTCCCTAGCAGAAAGTATCGTGTTACAAAGATTAAAGACCATTAGAAAATGGTGTAATTTGCAAATCGACAATTCTGAATTCACATAGAGTAGTATCTGTTTACGTAACTAAGTTCGCGAATAATTCGCGAACCCTTAACAATATGTAAGAAAATATGAAAGATCAGTAAAATAATAAAGATAGTTCAAAAGGTTTATACTCAACGGTTGTGCGATTCTAAACTACACAGCGTAATCTCTTGACAGTAAGTCGCTTGCTTATTGTACATGTATTAGATCATAATTTAAACATACAATAGGTGGTAACCCTACTTAATTAATTACTACTTAAGGCCATATCATTGAATTCATTTATATAATGTATGGCAAAACTAGTTTCAATTCATCCAATAAAAAAACTGACGACCTTGACGTTTTGTGAAGTCAAATTTTTATGTTGTGGTTTGAAACTTCATTTATTATTTTCCCGAGTTTTTTCATTTTCATTTACATATTCAGTGGTAAACTTTTACCATGACTTAGGGTCTAACTTCCATACCGTCACAATTACAGAGCTTGCCGTTTTGGTTTGGAGTTTTTTTTGGAATGACTTATATGTTTCCAACCTCATGGTTTTTAGGGTTCTGTACCTAAAGGGTAAAAACCGACTCTATTACTAACCCTCCGCAATCTGTCTGTCTGTCTCCAGGCTGCATCTCATAAACCGTGATAGAAAGCTGCTATAACAACAAATACCCAAAATTAAAAAACTATATTAAGGGAACCCCATACAATAAACGTGCTTTTTTCGTATTATTTTCCTCAATATTAAAAACGGTAACAGGTGGACGCTCCAAATTTTCACATAACATTTACTTGTAAGTTAATTTTCAAAATAAATAATTAAATAACAATAGAGTAAATGTTAGAGGGGGGATCCCATACAACAAATGTAATTTTAATAGATAGATGATAGTACGGAACCCTTCGTGCGGAGAAAACTACTAATTAAATCTCGTTTCGTTATCTATTTTTTCAGAAGGTACGGGGGGGGGGGGGGGGAAACAATTTACCACTTTGAAAATGTCTCTCGCACAAACTATTCAGTATAGAAAAAAGTGATGATAAAAACCTTAATATCATTTTGAAAGACCTATCATTATGAATACCATTTTTTTTTAAAGTTTTAGTTCTTACGTTGGGAAACCCCAAATTTTATTTCATTATATTTTTGAATAAAAATCTTAATTCACTTCACAGAAATTATTTATTACCAAGTTACAACAGCTTAGCTCTTATAGTTTCGGAAAAAATAGGCTGTGACATACGGATGGATAGACAGACAGACATGACGAATATATAAGGGCTCCGTATTTTTGTTAGGGTTTGCGTTCTAGCTTTAGGCTAGGGAACCCTAAACCTACTTTTGTCAAGTTTTTATATAGTTTAGCTAATCCGTCTGACCACAAAAAATAACACTCATTAATCACATGTATTTATGAACTGTCTATTCTCAACTGTTACGTTATGATAAAGTTGAGCCGTCCATGGTAGACAATGGTGCCGATTTTGTTGTATCACCGCTAAAGATAAACTAACTTAAATTTGCTTAGAAATGATATTCCGTTGTCACCATAGTTCTAAAATTACTTACTAATTTGACATTACTAAAAATATGGCAATAAATTGAATAGATTGTGACGTCCTTTACACTCGTCTTACACTCCAAATGTCAGAGGAATAATGAAACAGAAATTACTTGAAAACAAGTATTATATTATCTAATGGGTAAATCAGTTTTATTGAAAATGAAATTCAACTTATCTTTGTTTTCGGTTTCCAACCTCAATTTTCAATAAATAAAGTACCTGGACGACCGAGCTTTGCTTGGGTATTTTTTTTTATAAATTGTGTTTTTTGGAAATTATATTTAAAAATAATAAACTTCTTTGCAAACACTCATTGACTTTATTGCTCACGAAAAATAGTATTATCGCCAATAGGTGTCAGGAAAAGTCATAATTTTCCATAGATTTAGATTTTCAGTTTAAGCACGAATAAAATTTTCAGTTGAAACACGAATAAAATGACATTTTCTAAAACTGATTCCTAGCTGTATAACTTAATGTCTTTGTCAATTATGTTTAGTTAAACAAGCATCTTATTTTTTTTGTGATAAATGTTTGAATTACTATGTTGACCAACTGATAATTCACTAGTTAAAATCGGAACAAAATCTCTCTTACACGTAGTCGAATAGTGGTACAAGAAATTTGGACTTTTTGTCGAAGCGGACAAAACAATCAACATTTCATTTAGTAAGAAATATGAGAAAAATTAAATGATCCCTCGTTTCTTAGAAAGTCCTTCACCAAAAAAGATAATGTCTGGGTTTAACCTTAGATCAGAGAATAAACTGGAATCCTCACATTGAATTAAAACGAGAAATAGTAGGGGAGCCCAAGAGGGGATTTTTGGACTAACTCAGGCGCGTCAGATTAAGATATGGGAGATACCCTGTACCATTGTTGAACACCTCCATTATGTATCAAATCTCTACATAGAGACGCGCATGAAGGGTTGTCTGTCTAATTTTTTTTGGCTTGAAAATATACTCGCGCATGTCAGATTAAAGTATGGCGAGCTTATTGCATGCCAATAAGTCCATGTTTGAATTTTCTGATGATTTGGACAAGACGTACGGGAGTAGGAGTTTCAGAAACTTTCAAAAACCAAGTTGTATGTGTTAATTGTCCATTACAGCAATGTGTCTGATTGACATCTTTCTGTCATCGGAGACTCATTAGGCATATATATATTATTTATATCTGATGATTTCGGTTATGATCAAGTGACTGAAATTGCTATTTTAGCTTCTAGACACTTAACGCACCGCTAAAAAGAAAAACCTTACATGACCTTTTTTACTCTCCACTATTTAAACGACAAAGTGCAATGGGTCCCAATAACGCTGGAGTTACTACACATTTCGCATCGCGGGCTCCCCTACTAAAAGTAGCAAATGGCAATCTTCTACAGTGAGGACACTACATAATAAAATCATAAGCTACCCTACTATAGATATCTTCACGCCCACATATCCTCGAAATGGTAGGCAGAGGCACAACCAGGGCACTCACGACTATTCGAAGATACTAAGTCCCACAATGTGATAGGTGGCAAGCCTATCGCCAACCGGGCACATATCCTATCCCGAGCAACATTGTTTTAAATACAAAATTGGAAAAACCCAATTTTCTTTTTGTTGTCCGACCCGGGATTTGAACCCGAGACCTCATGCAGTCAAGTTCAACAACTAAACTGCAAGACCACATAGGCGATAACCATACCATAGGTATGCCATGGGATACCATGCTACTAAAAAAACTTGATAAATTTATGGTTGCTATAGTTGACTGATGTTAATAGGAAAGACGGAGAAGCTGAATACACACTAACATATTGTGATGATATCTGATATTCAGGCTACTCTAAAAGCAATCTTTAGAATTCGTTTTAAATAAAACTATAGGATGCGCTCAAATCTCATGAAAACTAGAAGAGTACAGCACAGGAACGCTAGCATGTGTTCCAGGATATACCGAGATAAAGGGAAAATTAATTGCCGACAAGCTGGCGAGCAGGGAATCACAGGCACTCCCGATAAAATCAAAGCCAAAACGCGGTGTTACCAAAAGCACTTCTAAGAACTTATTTGAAAAAGCAATCGGCTAGAAAATCTATCAACTCAGCGAAACACCACGGACTAGAGCATGAAAATAAAAAAAAAAAAAACGAATTTGCAGGGTTGACGCCAAAATTTCTTCAATAAGCATAAAAAACAGGAATTATAACTATCATTGTAGACTTAATAAAGATCTTAGGAAGATAAGCCATGCAGAGACTGACTTGTCTTGCTTTTAAGCAGATGAGACAGCAAAGCACTTCGTCAAAACTTGCATCGCCCTTATTTAGGAAAAAGTAAACGTCTAGGAGGGAACTTTATAAGCTCCCAAGATCTTAAGCTGATTAATTCCAAGAGCACTATACAGTTCTTTGTTACTGTCGGCCTTTCGGAAAAGTCTAAGCTTAATGAGTAAGAGCTGTGATTACAGTAGAACATAGGTCATAGTGATCTCTATACCAAAGATCTTAGATGTAAAAGTGAAAACACAGATGAAATGATATTGTTTTCATGGTAAGGTCCCTAGCTACAAATTATTAAATGTCCATATAGGGATACCAATAAACTTGCAGAGGTGATTTGTTTAAGTTTTAGGTTTCTTGTCTGCTCTTCCTTTCAGAAGCAGACACAAAATAGTTGATACAGTTAAGAATCTACAATATTTAAATCCGAGTAACTTTACATGAACAAGTAATCGATTTAAAATTTTAGTCATCGAGTAGCTACCCCGACATTCGACAGACGTTGCTAAGCACCTTACCGTGTTTTAAAAACTTCTGTTTCGCTAAACTTATTTTTTTTTCGTAATTACCTTCTCTTAACAATAATGAACATAACAAGAAAGAACAAGTGAAATTGGTTATTTTTTTTTGGATGAATAGAGTAACAGAGATTAATTTTTACATGTAAGATAGATTTTAATACTTACATTTACCAATAATCATAAATTTACTAGTGCAAGGTCCTTTATCTAAGTAGCAATTTAGTAGCTTTTTCAATTCCGTCCTATTCCTGATCATAGAATCAAAATCAAAGGACTCATCAACATCAGTATAAGCTGAAGCAGAAAGATATAGTGTAATCAAAAGTAGTATTTCCATTTCTTATGATAATTCTGTATATTTCTAGATTTTTTTTGTTGAACGCATATGTATTTATACTCTTGCTTATTTGTTAATATTTTTGTAAGTTGATAAAAAAATAAAACATGGAAGTTAATTTGAGTAATATTGCTATTCCCACTTCATTATAAGAAATTTAAATGCATTGGTACTTTTAATGGTCATCTGATTGTTTAAAGTTTTTTTAACTTTTTATATATATAAGTTGACCTCGCAATTCAGTCGTGTGTTTAACCTACTTGTAAATTTGTTAGATGAGAATGTTTTACTGCATGAACTAATTTCAGAACATCGACGACTCAATACCAATATTAATATTGAGATAATAGTATTTTGATGTTTCTTCAATATTTAGGGTTCTGTAGCCAAAGGCCGAAAACGGAACTCTTATTGTCCGTTCGCACTTCACAGCTACTTTTTTCTGAAATACATAAAAGCCATGTTGTTGATACCTCGTTAGTAGATTTATTCTGTGAACCGCATTAAGATTTTTACACAAAGAAGTATCAAACTAGAAGAGAGGTTGGCTAACAACTTCGAGATGAACACCAAACTCTTTTGGAGGGAGGTTAAGAAGTCTCGGAGTTGTTCGTCTGCCTCCAGAATGAATAGAATTAAGTCTAAGAGTGGTGATATTCTTACAAGCACGCATGACGTGTTTAAACGGTGGAGTGAATTTTATGGGGATATGCATGAATTTGCCCAAGATGCTGCCGCTAGGTCCGAGTACTCAAATGACTCGAAAATAGCGGAGGCATCTGACGGCATTATGATGTAAGAAGTTGAATGGGCGATAAGAAGTATGAAATATGGTGAGGCTGCGGAAGTAGATATTACTACAGCTGAGACGATCAATCGGTGGTTCTGCCGTTCGGGACTCTTTTTGGGTTCTTTGTAACAATTGCTGGCAAACCAGCAGAGTACCCGAAGACTTGCGACATGCGGTCATCGTGCTCTTGTATAAAAGCCAGGGTTCACGCATGGACTGTACAAGTTACAGGGTGATTAGTTTGATCAGTTTAGCATCAAAAGTGTATGGAAAAA
>NJDC01005826.1:40369-51821 GCA_002245475.1 Calephelis virginiensis | reverse complement strand
TTTGTTTGCTATACCTACGGGGCGCCACTGTCTCGTAGCTGTGTAAGGCTATGGTTGCATTTATTGTATATGTAGATACAATTCTTCTCTGTGAGTAATATTGTTCTGTGGTAATATTGTTCTGTGTGTGCACGCGACCACTTGCTCAGTGGACTTTAAATAAAATCCAACTAAATCGAGCTAATCATACATTATTTTGTCTTAATTCGTGTTGATTAGTATTAGATTAAAAGTGATTGTAGCATTAGCCTCTTTATTTCAATAAAAGACTTTCTCCCAACCTGATAATTCACGCCCACGTGTAAAATGGAGAATGTTCGTGATGAAGGCCAAAAGACTTTATCAGAAGTGGGATGTGAAGGGTCAAACACATCGGAGAGAGCACCAAATCGTGAGAACCAAAATCCTAGCGTGAGTACCAAAGGTTTACTTACTGAAATGGAAGCGATTTTTTACAAAACTCCTAGCCGCAGCTTCGAACAACACACCAACATTGCTGTCACAAAATAATTCGACGCAGTTCGTGAAATTTGATAATGACGATTCAGAAGCAGATATAGGAGGTTGGTGCAGAATTACAGAGATCATAGTTACTAGTCGGAATCTATGCGGGACCAAACTGTTACTCGTCTTAATAAACTCGCTTAAGGGCCGCGCTGCATCTTGTCTGACGAAATTAAATAGTACTGAAATAGAATGGCCTAATATTAGAGAATGGCTACTCGCGAGGTTTGGGAAGCCCATGTCAATGCAGGACTACTTCGATAATATCATGAGGTTTGAAATCGAACCGCAAGAGACAACTTCTGAGGCGGCGATGCGCTTGTCGAGCATTATTGAACGAATACCAAAGGTAGAGATGACCGAGGAAGCTACTACTGGATTTGTCATAATATCAGTCCTTGGTCAACGTAACTCGATAATTCGTAGGGAGCTAAATATGTACACAATTACAACGACAGCTCAACTGTGTTGCACTCTTGGTGGAATATCATTAAAAAGACGTCTAGATGAATCTGAAGAACCATCATCTAGCTCAAAGAAACCACGCACAGCTGCCGATTCTAAATTTGGAGGTTCCTGTCATTACTGCGGTCATCGCAGACACAAAATAGAAGAATGTCGCAGGTGACGGGAGAGCACCCGAAAAACAGAAGCTGGTCACATGCTTCAAGTGTCAAAATGTAGGTCACTTTAGCAGTGCATGTCCAAACAACAAGGGAGCCAAGGATCAATTGATTAAGAAAGACGTTAACATCTGCGACCGCAAATCAGTAAGAGGTACGCTCTCTACATCGACTGGTAAGTTAATTTCTTTTCTATTCGACAGCGGTTCCGCGTGTTCATTGATAAAAAACAGTTTAGTCGAACAGCTACCTGGTTCCGTACGCAGAGATACAATATACTTGTCTGGCATATGCGGGGAAGACATAAAGTGCTCGATTCAAATATTAAGTCAGGTCTTAATTCAGGGTATTTCAGTGAGTATAATATTCCATGTCGTACCAGATCAAATGTTAGTAGAATCGCCGCTTATAAGGTTTCAATCCGTCTCGCCCTCGTTAATAATTAATGCTACTAAGTTTTTGACGTGACAACGTCTTATAATTCGATGGAGCAATGGGCTCGCTCAAAAAAACATGACTCATGCGGTGTTACCTCGCTCTGAGGCGTTCCATTTAAGGCTTGAAGTGCATGCGAGAGCGCGGAACGAGCGACAAAGAGGCACAATCGGCCTCCATTCTTATGACGTCACGTTTAACTATCGTCAGTAAATCGACTTTAAAGGCAACCGTTTTTTTTATATTGTCATATGAGTTCTTCATTTGATTTGATTGATTTGAGATGAAATCCAAATTTTATAACAACCATAACTCTTAGTTTTTAACATATGTTAATTTTTAGCACTTGCTCTGTTTTTTAATAAAAGTATCTTCACGCCCATATCCCCGAAGAGGTAGGCAGAGGTACAACCAAGGCACCCACGACTAGGCGAAGACACTAAGTCCCACAATGTGATAGGTGGCAAGCCTATCGCCAACCGGGCTCATTTCCAATCCCAACCAACATTTTTTTATTAGAAAATTGGAAAAATCCAATTTTCTTTGTGTTGGCCGACCCGGGATTCGAACCCGGGACCTCATGCAGTCAAGTCCAACACCCGGACCGCTAGACCACAGAGGTTAATAAATGTTCACAAATTTAAAAAGAGGAAAAAATCTCACTTTGTCCTGTTTGTGCCTCACACAAATCCTGTGTGGATTTGAATTCGCATCCTTTCGTTACATTCTAACAAATTATTTAACCATTTGAACAACCGAGAATTCAACTCCTGCGTTTAAATTTTTAATTATTTTCTAGTTAGAAATTTTAAAGATGTCGACGTAATAGTTGTCGCATATGTGGTCTAGCGGTTCAGTTGTTGGACTTGACTGCCTGAGATCCCGGGTTCGAATGCCGGTTCAGGAAACAAAAAGAAAATTGTTTTTTTTCCAATTTTCTAATAAAAAAAACGTTGCTCTGGATTAGATATGTGCCCTGTTTGCGGTAGGCTTCCCACCTATCACATTGTGGGACTTAGTGTCTTTGGCTAGTCGTGGGTGCCCTAGCCGTGCCTCTGTCTACCTCTTCGGGGATATCGGCGTGAAAATACTTTTTTTTTTAGTTATTACTTCGATATTTTTTGAATTCGTGAAAATTTATCAAAAGCACTCCACTAATGCTAAAATTGAAATTTCTGCTGGTTCAGTCAATGGACCTCTTACTAATATAATTTTATAATAATACATTTAAAGGGAAACCTACTTATATTATACTAGCTGCTACCTGCGGCTTCGCCCGCGTTTTCACAGAAACCCGGTGTGTGATCGGGATTAAAAATAGCCTATATGTTAATCCAGGTCACAATCTATCTGTCTTCCAAATTTCAGACAAATCCGTTCATCCATTCGAGCGTGAAAGAGTAACAAACATCCATACATCCATACTTACAAACTTTCGCATTTATAATATTAATAGGATGAAACTAAATATGTGACGCTAGCAAAAATAGGTGAAACGATCGTAAGTTCTGAGTATAACAAACCATCGGCATCTTTTGTTTGCAACTCGTGAGAGCTTAACTGGATCACGTCTAACGATACCGCTGGCGAGTACTTTCTGTATAGAAACTTGTGAGTTGCCTTACCTATTCCAGTCGCAATAATTAGATTATTATGATCGGATCCTGTGGGTAGGGAAGCTGGTAGATTTGCTTTTGCAAGTAGGCCTACTATCCCGGCTACAGGACAGTGACGCACATGTAGCAACTATTGCGTCTATCGGCATAGTACTTCTTAACTTTAGAAGAGCCATATGCTTATTCGCTTTCCTATCATTTGAATAAATAATTCGGATATCTGTTTTTATTTTGTTTTTATGATATCGGAAAGCAAACAAGCACATGGATTTTCTGATGGTAAGAAATTTCGCCTAGAGACACTAAAGGTTGCCAAACTAAGTTTACCAGCTTCCTTATCCTCTGAATAAGTCAGAACACGTCAACGGCAAGTACTGGCGTTATGGCGGCAGGAAAAGCGAAGGCGGTAGTACCAATCCGGGCGAGTCGCTGCAAAACTCTACCACCTATTGAGATGTCACGGTGTTAGTGACGGTGAGCCTATGCTCGTCTTGTACGAGCTGCTTGGCAGGAAGGCAGATGGAGTTATTGGATGGAGCTAGTCTGCAATGGCGCCCGGACCAACACTTAGTAGGTTCTTCCCCATCTAATCGTATACAACAGGTTGGAGGGAAAAAAAGTCGGGCTTGTTATTACGGGGTAAATTAATACGAAATTATATTATTTATTGTTTATTAGATCAGTATTTCTGCATCTCTTTCTCCAGTTCTTTAAAATGACTTTCATCATTGTCAAATTTCTTTATGTAATCTTCAATTTCGTCGGGGAATTCTCTTTCCATTGCATCAATTAGCGAATGATACATGTGTTTTTGTACGGCGTCGCATTTCGCACATGAGTCTAAAGTCGCCTCCCTCGTATGAGCTGAAAAAGAAAAAAAAAATAAAGCACCTAAGTGTCGATTGAATTCGTCTACTAAAATAAGCATTCTAAAATAAAACTCTTTTGAACATGCTCTCCAACTCTTCTTGGAGACATTTAAAGTTGAAAGAAATTGAAGTAGCTTATATTTTGATTTCTCTGTGACATAAGTAAAACTGATTTTTCAAACATTTCCTCTCAATATTTTGACAACTTTGAATAAATAGAGGTTACTGAACAGTGCTGTGAGATACATGAATTTCTATGTTTTATTTTTTCTGTAAGTCGTAACGTTTCGTCATTATCTAGGGGTACGGTAATTATCAATATTCATCGTCATAGTGTTCGTAATCGTAACAATATCCTTTCACATAATACACTATTTCAGAAAAAAAATTACCAACAATTTATTTCTAGGTAAAGTTTAGGTAAAAAACATGTACAGAATTATGAAGTTAATAGAGCCATTCATATGATTGATTAAAAAGTAAAAAACCAGTGAGGTAGAGACTGCAACGTAAGAGACTTATCGTAACAACTTTTAAGTAATTCAAATAATGTTTGAATAAAGTTATCATAATATTATAGTCATCTAGTTATATTGATTTTAATAAAATGGGCCTTAGGGTTTAAATTGTAGCACTGGTCTCTCATTACTAAAACCTGGCAAACGTTCCGGCTTTGCACGGATGGACAAATTTCTGATTTCTCAAAGAAATAACGTAGCCTATGTTCATCAATAATGATATCTGCTGCTAATGATAAAATACTTTTTTTCAAATCGGTCCAGTAGTTTCAAAACCTGTTAAATACAAACAAACACACAAACAATTAAATCTTTCCTTTTTAATATTATAAAGTAGACATCAGCTAAGCTTATAGGGCCTAATTGTACATTTAAATCATACGGGAAACTATCGAAATACCCTTATACAATTTGAACACTATCGGAATAGCCATTTAAAAATTAGGTAAGGAAAAAAGTTTTTACTACCCTTCGTCCCATGGGAAAAAAAACATTGTCCCGGTTTTAATAGTAGTCTTGGTTCATCAGGGGTAATATTGGCTTCTAATAGTAAAGGAACTATCAATAATATTAAATACAAACAAGGGTAGGGGGTCATTGGCCAGAAGCGTGCACGTCGCGATCCCTGCCAGTCCATTGGACTGCAATTCTGGCCCGAAAAAGTACCGCAGAGTGGGTTAGGGCGTTCCCTGGAGGTGACGCGTACCGATCCGCCCTCGTCGATACGAAAAGAGGCAGATACGGCGATGGGGATCGCCACCCTTCACACCAGGCCTGTACAGGCGAATCGAGGAGTGGAGGGTGTCAAATAGGCACGTGGAATGTGAGAGGGGGAATGGAAGCGAAGATAAATGAATTGATTGATGTAATGGATGAAATATGCCTGGATTTACTGTGTGTAACGGAGACTAAGCGAAAAGGTAGTGATACTTTTGATCTCCCCGGTGGCAGGTTGGCTCTTTGGTCTGGTGTACCACAGAGCGATCACGCCAGCACTGGGGCAGGTATGTCTAGTTTAGCCTCAGGCCTGAAAGAGTATGGTTTGATTGGTCCGAGACTGCTCTGGGTCCGTATTAAACTAGGAGTCACGCGAGTTTTTGTGGTAGCAACCTATGCTCCGGCCAACTCTTTGGCGGTTCATGAACTGGAAAAGTTTTGGGATTCTGTAAGGGATGTTCTGGATATGGTTGAAGGAAATGAAAAAGTGATTATGTGTGGTGACTTGAATGGTTGGGTGGGGACACGACGGGACCTTTACGAGGCCGTTCTTGGACACTATGGTGGTAAGAGAGTGAATGATGCTGGTAAGCCTATTGTAGATTTATGTGTGGAAAGAAATTTTCTTGTGTCTAACACAATGTTTCAGCATAAGGAAATACATACGTATACATGGAGAAGAAAGGATCAAATGAGTATGATAGATTTGATTTTGGTTGATAGTCGACTCCGGAAGTGTTTAATGGACACGATAGCCTTCAGAGGCCCAACTCTTAACACGGACCACTACTTGGTTACTAGCCCGTTTAGAGGTCTGTTTAAGAAGTGGAGGCACTGGCGAGTACGTGTTCTATTTGCAGGGCTTGAAAGGATTAAGAGTGAAAAGTTGGAAGACCCGAGTGTAGGAAGCATGTATGAGAATCCAGTCCAAGACAGGCTGAATAGTGTGTGCTTACCGGTTTTAAACGTGGATGACTGTTTTGAAAGATAGCATGGTTGATGTTGTGAAAGAGTTATCTGGGAGTGCAAAGATGCACAAGTCTATGAATGGTGACGCATGGTAGTATGAGGAGGTAAAAGCCTTCGTAGAAAGAAAGAAGAAAGCTTGGCTAGACTATGTAGCATGTCTGCAGTCGAATGACAGTATGAAAGATTTGAAGACAGAAATATACCGTTGTTGCAAGAAAATCACCAAACACTTAGTGAATAAGAAGCGAGAAAGGGAAGTATGAAACTAGAAGAGAAGTTGACTAACAACTTCGAGATGAACACCAAACTCTTTTGGAGGGAGGTGAAGAAGTCTCGGAGTTGTTCATCTGCCTCCAGAATGAATAGAATTATGTCTAAGAGTGGTGATATTCTTGCAAGCACGCATGACGTGTTAAAACGGTGGAGTGAATTTTATGGAGATATGTATGAATGTGCCCAAGATGCTGCCGCTGGGTCCGAGTACTCAAATGATTTGGAAATAGCGGAGACATCCGATGGCATTATGATGGAAGAAGTTGAATGGGCGATAAGAAGTATGAAATATGGTAAGGCTGCGGGAGAAGATATGGTTACAGCTGAGATGATCAAACTTGGTGGTCCTGCCGTCCGGGACTCTTTCTGGGTTCTTTGTAACAAGTGTTGGAAGACCGGCAGAGTAAACGAAGACTGGCGACGTGCGGCCATCAAGCCCTTGTATAAAGGCTAGGGTTCACGTATGGGCTGTACAAGTTACGGGGCCATTAGTTTGATCAGTTTAGCATCAAAAGTGTATGGAAAAATAGTTGAAAAGAGGATGCAAGGGATGTCCACTGGAACATTGTGGGAGGCTCAAGGCGATTTCAGGTCAGGGCGATTTACGGATCAAGTGTTTTCGCTCCGCAACATTGTAAAGAAACATCTAGCTGTTGGTCAGAAGGTTTTCTGCGGTTTTGTGGATCTCGAAAAATCGTTTGATAGGGTTGTACGTAAGGAACTTTGAGACATTTTGCCAGATTATGGGATAGTCGGGTGCGGTGCAGTCAATGTATTTAGACTGTTAAGCATGCGTGCGGGTGGATGGCAACATATCGCCTTGGTTTGATGTTAATATTGGCGTCAAGCAGGGTTGGTGTTGTCAGCGCGCTTGTTTATCTTATATTTGGACAAATGTCTTCAAAGGTTAGGATCATTGAATGTGGGAATGCGTATGAGTGACCAAGTGGTGAACTGCCTGCTTTATGCAGATGATGCTGTACTTTTGGACTCTACACCATCTGAGCTGCAAACACTGGTCACAGTTATGGAAGGAGATTGAAAAGAAATGGGCTTACATTTGAATGCGATGATAATCAAAATAATGGTGTTTGAAAGAGACGTAGTTAGAACGGATGTAAGAGTTTTGATTGATGATGTAGTGCTGGAACAAGTGAATGAAATTGTATATCGTGGTTGTGCTTTTAGCAGGGATGGAAGGCACACCGCGGATGTAGAGAGGAGAGTGAGTGCAGGGAATAGTGTGAATGGAGCGTTGGTTAAGCTATTCCAAAGCGAGGTTTTGAGTCAAAAACCTAGACTCGCTTTGCATAATTCTGTGCTTATTCCAACGTTATGGGAGCACTATGGAAAATCTGTGGTGTAACGCTCGCTGACCGCATTCGTAACAGTGAAAAGGTGGTATTAAAAGAAAGTGTTGGTGTTAAAATGCGAAAGGGCATGCTCCACTGGTTCGGTCTTGTGGAAAGAATGACAGATGAAAGATTGACAAAGCAGATATACAATGCGAATGTGGATGGATGTAGGTACCCGAGGAGACCAAGGCGAACATTTCACGATCAGATCAATCGGATAATCCGAGGGTGGTGTCAAGAGTCTCCGAAACCGGCGTGTTTGTATGAAAAGGGTTATGAATGCGAAGGAAGCAAGACAGGTTTGTCAGGATCGTGAGGTCTGGCACTCGATACTCTCTGCCTAGATAAGATATGTATGTATGTATGTATGTACAAACAAACTAACAATTGAATCTTTCCTCTTTATAATTTATATATCTACCCATTTACTACATATATATCTCTATACAATACAATTGGTGTAATCAGGTAAAAAACACTAGGCCTTTTGATGCAAATTTTTTTAATATTACGGCGTTCAAATTAAGTTTATATGTATAGGAAAACTGATGAGGTGTGTATAATAATGTGTCTGTGAAACCATGGAAATACACATATGAAATTTCAAAACAATCGGTCAAGCTGTTTGACATACCGATAGCAGTCACCAATCTCAGCACGAAAGGGTAATTCTCCCTTACTTTCGTTGCCCTATATCCATTTTTCCGTAGGAATGAAGTATTTTACCCCGGTATAATGAGGAAGTCTAATAAACAATACTAACAAACTAAGAACAACAGATAATTATTTGTTAACTTGTGATTTACTGAAATTATAAATTAATTAAATTTAATTTTAAAAAATAAATAAAGTAACAATGAATTTCTTTTATTTTTTATAATTTGAATAATTAGTCGCAGTCGCATACAATTTATTAATAATAAAAAAAATGATTTATTAATATTCTGTTCGAAGTGCAACCCTCGATTTCGTATGCAAGGACGAAGTTTTGTGCGCAGCGCTGATTTCGTCACCCGTGACGTCAAGGTCTCTCTTATTTGATTGGCAGCTGCCAAAATACGTTTCGTTATTTGGGGGAGGGGGGTCATAAACTAAATTTTTCATGTGACCCCAAAGATAACATAAAAATCACATGGTGTTAAATCTGGACACCTTGCCGGCCTTAAAATAGGGCCACCTCGGCCAATCCTTCGACGTGGGTAATTCTCATCAAGCCATTGTGAGACGGAAATGAGTAGGGCAACCATCATGCTGGTAAATCATGTCTTGTCTCCAGAGGCACATCTGCCAGAAGAGATGCCAGATCATTTTTAAAAAAAATCTCATAAGTCTCTCCGTTTAATTTTTGAGGGACCAATCAAATTATTACCGATGATCCCCATCCAAACATTTAAAGAAAATCTCCTTTGATGTGCCCTTTCCTCCTCCGACCAGTAATGGAGATTATGATAATTAGTAATACCATCGCGGTCAAAGTTGGATTCGTCAGTCCAAAGATTTTTTTTAAAAAAAATTGAGTTTTCCATGTCTGCGTTAATCATAAATCGACAGAATTCTAGTCTTCTTACTGGGTCTCCTTCCTCAAGAGCATGCACAGGCCTATAGTGGAAATTGTTGGGTCAGCCTCAAATAACTGAAGAATTTCATCCTAATCTTCTGGATCGTAAATTTGAGGTCGGCCTGCGTCGCTTCGTCTTGCTTGGACATCCTTTTTCGCGGATTCGACGAAACACTGCTATAAATACTCGGACATTAGGCAAACGCCGTCCAGGAAAACGAAGTGGTATTCTTGTTGCGCTGCTGCAGTATCACCATTACAAAAACCATAGCAAAACATAATGTCTGCATATACGCCAAACTCGAATGTAGTCATAACGCACTTATTTTAGTTAGAAAGCAACGAACGACACGTATGCACGGAACGGAAGTTGAAACTAACTAACTTCTTTCTGATTGAGTCAAAAACAGAAACCGATGTACGGCAGGGGATTTTGATAAAAACATTTTTTTTTTAATTTCTTGTGTTTAATTTATGTCTTTGCCTGTACTAAGCCCTTCCATATCAATGAATGGAGTTCGTCGGCATTTTTGAACAAAAAAAGCACACAAAGGATCGGGACCAGCAGGGCCTCGATGTCATTGAACATTTCCTAGAAATTGACTATCTGCTATTGGAACGAAGTTCCTTATTGCGCGTTGTGAAAGGAGGCTAGACGGAAAAAATTCTTACGAAAAGTTGTCACGACACTTTTTGCTATAGTAAGCTATTGTAAGCTGTGCGGATTGCGCATGTTTGTTTTTTTTTTAATTTTTATTTACTATTATTATTATTTTTTTCATGTTTCTCTGTTTGTCTCTCTCTATAAGAGAGATAGAGATTACTAGAGATGGAAAGAGATTGAGAGAGAGGGGGGGGGGAGAGAACTTTGTTCCATCCGGGTGTCCCTTGACACCTCTCAACTTTTTTTAAGCTGTTTCTTTCTATTAATGATTGTTATATTATTGACATCTGTACCTTTTTAGATAGCCAATGAGTCATGGAAGTAATTTAAGCAACTTGCACGTAAAGTTCCTTACGTTTTTTTACAAGTTATCGTAATGAGTTCGAAAGTGCTATAACATTACTTCTTTGATATTTCTAAATAATTTTGTGTCTTAAATTATTAACTTTTTAATGTACCATAAGAACATTCCGAAAAATCCTGCCTAGTTTGCGACACTTGGTGAAAACTTCAATTTTAAGTTTAAAATCGGGGATATTTCTCAAAAAAGTTTAAATTACAGGCAACTTAAAAACTAACCATTTCCGACTACATGCTGTTTTTTAAAAATGATTGGAAATGCCCTCTACTATAACCCCTTTCAAGGAATGTATCGAATTTCCTGTTACGCTCAGGGACAACGTCGGCTTCGAACGGTGAAAGAACTTTTCAAATCAGTTTATTAGTTTCGGAGCCTATTTAATACAAATAAACAAACAAATCTTGAATCTTTATCATATGTATAGACAAGTCGAAATTGATTAAGCAGACTTACCGTGATGCGCTAACAAACAGATCAACAGGCAGAAATCCTATAGAATTGTTTTGAACTCAGAAACATTTTTTTCTTAGTATCTATGATATACGGAGACTAATGTAAATGACATTGTATTATTAACATTTTTTATTATTCATACGAGATATTTCAGCCTAGTTGCTGAGGTATCGCCTCTTTGGTCTAGTAGTTCAGTCGTTGGACTTGACTGCATGAGGTCCCGGGTTCGAATCCCGGGTCGGGCAACAAAAAGTAAAATTGGGTTTTTCCAATTTTCTAATGAAAAATATTGCTCGGTATAGGATATGTGCCCGATTGGCGATAGGCTTGCCACCTATCACATTGTGGGACTTAGTATCTGCGGCTAGTCGTGGGTGCCCTGGTTGTGCCTCTGCTTACGTCTTCGGGGATATGGGCGTGAAGATACTTTTTTTTGCTGAGGTCATCGGGACTGACCCGTCTAAATGGCCTATGCAACTTTGCCGAAATATCGACAAATAAAATAAAAATGTATCGTGCGTATCCCGTATAAATAAT
>NJDC01005826.1:27551-40250 GCA_002245475.1 Calephelis virginiensis | reverse complement strand
CTTGCCACCTATCACATTGTGGGACTTAGTATATTCGGCTAGTCGTGGGTGCCCTGGTTGTGCCTCTGCCTACCTCTTCGGGGATATGGGCGTGAAGATACTTTTTTTTTGCTGAGGTCATCGGGACTGACCCGTCTAAATGGCCTATGCAACTTTGCCGAAATATCGACAAATAAAATAAAAATGTATCGTGCGTATCCCGTATAAATAATTAAAAATGTTTATCATATACGCGACGATTTCAGTTTAAAATCATAAGACATTGTATTAGTCGACATGCATTAGTCTTTTCGTTCCTTTTTTTCACCGAATCTTCCTCCTAGATGGCATATTGTGTGATGGTTGTAACGTTGTTTTATAAAAGTCGACAATCCATGAACACTTGACAAAAATAAACAAATATATATTTTTTAATTATGTTATTAAATTTCGATACTTACATTTACCAATAATCATAAATGGAGTAGTACATGGCCCTTTATCTATGTAGCAATCAAGAAATTTTTTCAGTTCCGTTCTGTTATTGACCATTCCATCAAAATCAAAAGAGTCATCAACGTCAACATAAGCTAACGCGGCAATGTATAGCGAAATGAAGAACGTTATCACCACTTTCACGTTCATTTTGTACTTTACTCGTACGTTTATTCTGTTGAATACAAATGTATGCACCTATGTATTCACCTTTTATCTGTTTGTTAGTGATGAGCAGTCTCACATTCTCGGTTTTGGTATTACTAGTTTGGAAGTTCAAGATTGATTTCTATATTTATACCGCCAAAATAAAGATAAAGTCTGAATGAATAGGAACAAGATCAAAAGTGCAGTCTATTTTAAGTGACCAGACAGCTAACAAGCATAAATGTTGTTGGTGAGTCGCTGTGTTAGGCCAATTATTATGTAAGTTTGCAGAGCTATCTTACCCTCCAACCCAATTACGACAATGTCAATATGGCCTACCCAGAAAAGTTGCACTATGGCGCTCTACCCCCAGTGGTCTTGGTGGTAATCACCCATTTATCCTTTGTTCACCTCTTACGATCTGCCTGGCAGGAAGGTAGATGGTCTATTCTACAAAGGAGACCGGGACCAATAAAGGACAGAAATGCAAGACTACGAATATATCTTATATTTTTTATGACACATTTTACAAGAATGTTCATTAAATGTACCACTACCTTATATTTTCCTGTCACCATAACGTAAGTGCTTGTCGTTGATGTAATTCAGTTGGAGGATAAGGTAGCCGGTAAACTTACTTTTGCTCGAAGCCTAACATTTCGGTCTCAGGTCGGCAACGCATTATTACCATCTTTATTGTCTCTAGGCGGCGTGAATTTGTTACCACCAGGAAATTCATCTGCTTGCTTGTCTTCTAATATAATAATAATAATAATCTTTATTATTTTCTCCCACAAACAAGAGGCTTTAAATATAGTGTAACTTAAATAAACAGTAAATTGTAAAGGGAAACAGGAGTCCAAACTGAATTTACCCCGCATGGATCTCCTGGTCCCAAAAAATAGACCAAGATCAAGAATATACATTTAAGACAAAATTTAAGTGCGAAAACACACCTCTAATTATATTACCACGTCGCAATTTGATCATATTCTTTTTGAAAGGTCATTACTTCGAGGTCATATTTTATTGAGATTCGTTTTTTTTTTGCACTAGTTATTAGATCTTGATATTTGTATGTGATCACCTCGGAATTATGACTGACATTTCAAAATTTATTCGTTATTAGCCGAGAAATCGTAAGTGGGACCGAGTAAAACCAAAGCAAATATCAAGATTATCCCAGTCTTGGTCTTTATATTGCTTTGGTCATCACTATTGTTCATGAAACATGAAATATGAAAAGTAATTTGAATAATAATACCATTATAATATAATTACCTAATAATAATATTGGTATTACTAGATATTGTTCGCTGCTACGCTTGAAGTCATTCACCGCGGGAACTCTTTCAATTGTTGGGATAAAAAGTGGTCCAGCTGCATAGCTGCCAGCTTTACACACAAACATTTTATAACCATAAAATAGTTCCATTGCGGCTTGAAAGGTCGTTCTTTCAGGTCGCAATGGAGTGATTTTATGATAATTAACAAACTCCGTGTTTTATTCTTGTTTTTAATTAACATTTTTATCAGTTTGGCGAAACATTTATATAAAAAACAATAAAAGTATTGAATTTGCTATGTTTTAGTAAAGTATAAGACGCCAGTTGCCTAAAATCTGAACACCTTTAGAATAACTTTCAAATTTAACGAGTTATACCTCTCCGCCATGTTATCTATCAAAATTATTGACCTCTAAGTATATATATTCCTATTTCTATGATCAAAATCGGTCAATTAACGTCACTTACGTGTCATTCAGAAATGCGACTTAGAACCACGTTTTTTGTTTTTGTTAAAATAAAAACTATCTAAAATCGCCCAAAAAGGATTATAATATTACAATAATAGCGACTATCCAATACCTATACGTGAGAAAACACAGTAAAATAGCTCAAATTTCAAGTGAAACATGCCACACAATAAAATAAGTTGGTGCTTGGAATTGATATGGTGATTGGAGAAAAATATATATTCATGGAGAAATATCCTCTAAATAAACTTAAGTGAGTTTTTATAACGCTGTATTTCGATGACTTTTCTATGGATATGCACCCTAAATAGGAAAACTCTTTAAATTTAATTATTTGTGAATAAATAGTGCTGCCTGTAAGTTATCGATATTTTTTTAAGTGATTCTTAACTTAGGACTGATAACAAACATATTTCCGTACCGATGGTACCATATGGATGACCATAGATGTTATACGTGTGTCACTATCCTATAGTGTGGATGTGTCGTGTTACTTTGAGCTTCACTACCTGCCGGACCAGAGTAATAATTGTCGTTATGGCTGCAGGAATAGGTAAGGCTATTTTATTTAGTTATTCACCATGGTACATTGCCAAAGGTCAATGCAAGTTATATTGGTGTTTAAGAATCATAAAAATTAGCATGTTCATATAAATTATAAAAATACTATCATGAATTAGATGAAGCGCAGTGATTAAAAAACTCAATAAAAATATTTTATTTTCATTTATAAAAGATGAGATGCTGTGTGTGCAGCATTTTAAGTTGAGACTTTAAGAATAATACAAGTATATTCAAACCCATATACCTAAAAGGGATGGCAGGGGCACAACCAGGACACCCACGACTAGCCGAAGACACTAAGTCCCACAATGTGCTAGGTGGCAAGCCTATCGCAAACCATATTCATTCTATTTTCTTATAATAATGAGAAAAGAATAAGAAAACTCGATTTAGTAGAACAACTCTGCTTAGCCTAGATATTACTTCTCCAAATCTAGTCTACCAAGTTTCTTTTGCAGGGTCTATGTATGGCTGCAATTTCGATACGGTGATAGATTAGTGTTAATTTCACAAATACCGCTTACGTGCTCCATGTGAATAAGGCATTCCCTGCCTCAGAATCAAATGTCATGATGTCATGCGTTTAATTTGGTTAGTTTTCGGAAGAGTATTTAAATGAGTATTTATTTATTTATTTAAATAATTAAACTAAACCCACAGGCTATGTTATAGGTGAGGCGGCAGGGATTATGTAGTTTTTTCAGGCTAAAAAAGACTGAGATTAGTTAAAATATAATTAAAAAAATATTACAAAGTAAAACCTATTGATGGTATATATGGTCCTACCATTGTAACATTTATGAGACGCCGGGATTTGAAGAATGTTGAAATAGCAGGAACATATTGTTAATAGGGTGTCTCTTACGCAGGTAAGCTTGTTAACAAATTGTTAATAGGCTTACCTTCGTACCAGATTTCGTTGAGTTTAGTAAAATATTAAATCTTGATAAATACGTCTTCACATATTTAATAACGGTAAATATAGATGATGACAGAATTTTTTTAAATGAATCACGTGGGATTAATTAAGGTGTCATATCTTCTCGTAATTAAGAATATTTATGATTATTTGTTGTAATAAATATATAACAAACTTACTTTTGTTAAAATAGTATAAATATATCTTTGTTTTGTAAAGAGATGCCCCTTACGGTTTCAGTCTCGTATAATGTTATCAAAATCGAAAAAAATCATAAGTAGGTACATCCCTAACCCATCATAATTTTGACAGTAGTCAGAACTACCCGCATAAAAATGATTGGAGTTAGTGTCTCTGTGTTGGCATTAGCGCAGAAGCTAAACTTCATACAAAAGTCTAGTTTGCTCAATTTCTATGGAAGATCCGTCTTTTATAGCGTAGTATTTCCATATTCTTTGATTCTAATTTTATCTATTTATTATGTTTATGAGGTGATTTTAGATAGTTTTGGCGCCATCGAGAGAAAAAGATGGTCGAAGTTGTTTGATAATTATTGAGTTTCGTGTTTACGTTGAGTGAAATTGGTCAATTTTGGTGGCATTTTGTACAATTTTGTTTTTCAGTGCACAAATTTTAATGAAATAATCATGAAGAAATAAGCGTATCTTGTGTTTCCTCGTTGCCACCAAATCTCACTCCATGAGCTTGAATAATGAGGCCACATCTTTACCCAAGACAAGACCCTGACATGACTTCTTGACGATTTATGACTAATTATAATTGAATCTCGATTTTCATAAATCTGATGCAAATTCTATACTTGACTGATGGCAAAATGCTAACGCGAATGCCAAAACTTAAAGAAAGAAAATGTTTATGACGTGAGTATTTTTTAAATTTACATTGCACATCAGTGTACAATGGAGGACTTAATGCAACATGGCATTCTAAATTCAAATTCAAATTCAAATTAACTTTTATTACGTAGATCTATACAAAGATTCTTGTAACGCGTCTATATAATTCTAAAAACTACCACCGGATCGGAACGCGGCCACTCACTGAGAAGATCCGGCGAAAGAAACTCAGCGGGCTTGTCTTTTTTCTTATAAATCTAATTGACAAAATTTTATTACATTTACAAATAATTTGCAGAGATTGGCATGAGGAGCAATTAATCCCAAGCATTTCTGTCTTCTAAATATTCTGAAATCTTATAATAACCCTTACCATACAACTTTATCTTAATACATTTTTTAAATTTATTAAATGGTAAGTCTAATATGCTCGGTAAGTTTATTGTAAAAACGTATACATTGGCCCATGAAAGGATAACTGATTCTGTGGAGACGAGACTTATGCACAACAAGACTGTTTTTATTCCTTGTGTTTACAGCATGTACATCACAATTTTTCTTAAACAAATTTATATTTTTATAGACATATATCAAGTTTTTAAAAATATATTGAGAAGTCACAGTTAGAATTTTTATTTCTTTAAACTTTTCCCTGAGGGAAACTCTTGGGCCTAAGTTATAAATTATAAATTCTCTACCAGTCAACCTAAACTCATTAAAGTAGCTTATTGGGATGGGGCGCGTAGAATGAATGTAAATTAAAAAAATGTCTTACAAAAATAAAATATAAACTAAATAATTTATATATTAATATGTGATGCCAAAACTTTGGACCACTTTTTACGAAAATTGCGAGGACGCAGGAGCACTTGGGACACTTATAGTTCATGTACAAGAGAAGTGCAGAACGCTAATTTTTTTTTTATAATAATGCTTATAAAGTACATTTAATCAGTAAACAATACATTACCCACACTACCATGAATTTGACACACACAAACAAATGCATTGATGATATCAATAAAAGATTACAGATGGCGCACCATACAGTTTGGAAACAAAGTGGTTGGTCTTGAGAAATGAAAATGGCGTTCTTATCAACAAGATATTAAAATTTATTATGGTCGAATTTCGACCAACGACTACTAGTTATAGTAATAACACAAGTGATAAATAAAATGTACAGAGATACATATATATTATACTACAACGATACTTAACGGCTGACACATTTAGTCTGCCAGATACACAGAAAAGTGACGTTTAAGGGAAAACTTGGATGAACTGTTTCTAATTTCATTGGGACTACATTCCAAAGTCTTACAACTTGATAAGAAAACGATTTGAAAGTGAATCAGTACTATAGAAAGGTACTTAAAGAATACGATTGTTATTGAAACGAAGTTGTCTAGAATGTGTTAAATGCAGTAATTGAAACTTAAATTTTAAATAAAGTGGGGTATGACGATTGTAAAGAATAATGAACAGAGTACGTCTCATTTTCTGTTATAGGCGATGGTGGATAGGAAGCCATTTAAGTTTAGTATTATTTATTGAAACCTGATCGTATTTTCGTAAGCCGAAGACAAACCTTAAACAGTTGTTAAGCATACGTTGCAATCAGTCTAAAAGAATCTTACTAAGATCGCTGAAGCACACATCGGCATAATCAATGATAGGCAGAATAAGTGCCTGCGCTAGCAAAATTTTGGTTGCAGTGAGTAGAAAAAAATTATGACGGTAGAGAGGGCGAGGTACAACCTTTCGGCATACCTCAGTAATTCGTGGAGACCTCCTTGATAGTTTTGTCAGCTGAGAAGAGATGTTGATGTTGTTAAAGCCTATAGGTAAAATTGAACTCCAGTCTATTTTGGAACACGTAAACACTACCAACAATTAGTGCTTGGCATTTATTTCATAATATCATTGATTCGACAAAAGGCCTCGTTGATATTATTTAAGTCAGCATGAGTGTAAATTTGTAAGTCATCCGAAAACAGATCCTGTGAACATTTTAAAAATTCCTTAATCAAATTTATGACTATCTAAAACAGAAGTGGAGAAAATGTTCCACCTTGGGGAACGCTTGCTTACAAATTGCACCAAGTAGACAAACTAATATTGATGCGAAAAGTTTGCTGATGATATCTGAAGCATTCTTGTGCAGAAGACGAAAGGCAAGCACTGAGACTAAAATGTCATATAAATTATTAAAGACGTAAGAAAAGTTTATCAAAACTAAAACCGTAAATCTTGACTCGCCTATAGCAAATCCTAAATCACGTGTGAGTTTAAGGAGAGCAGTAATTGTGCTATGTCCTGCATGGAATCCAGACTGATAGGGATCAAATAATTAATTTCCACCAAAAGCTTCATCATATGACGATGAACAACTGCTTCAAGAATTTCTGAAAGAAAAGGAAGGATGGGATGTGGGCCTGAAATTATTCGACGAAATTGGATTTGAAATTTTACGAAGACGAAGAATAAGTGCCTTACGCCAAAGAGCAGGAAACTGACCGGATGAGAATGAAAAGTTAATTACATGTAAGACAATTACGTAAAATTAAGTAGGTGATTACTGAACCGGTACCGAAAACATTTTTCAAAAGGCTAACTAATGTATTCCTATATTGAGCTGAAATTTTGTATACACGTTTAGTATGTATGACAATGCACGATAAGATACGTAACGTCATTCTATATCCAATAAAGTGGACCACCCGAGATAGCAGAATAGTTATTCTTAATAATTTATGTTTTTAATGCACTTCTACAGTATATATTATATCAAATGAAAGGACTCCTTAAGAGTAACTCGAAAAATATTGTGACGTCATTCTAAATCCGATACTATATCGGATATCGCACTGTTAAAGTTTTGTACTTTCGTATAATTAAAGGGTTAGCTAAGAATAAAAATGCAATGAAATTTGTCTAAAGTCTGTAATACCGATTGATTAACTTTGACTTGTGTAATTTTGCCGGAATGGGCGTCATCAGCATTTGTCTTCAATCTGTCTAGGAGAAGGATAACTCCACAATCAAACCCGAATCTATGTTTAGTCAGGCACAAGTAAGCTATAATCTGAAATAGGTGGCGCATTCTTCCAAACACCCAACTCAAGGTGAGGCCGTGCCTAGGACTGAGTGGAATCGGGGTGTCATATGATGTCATAAACGTACCACCTTAACCTAGGCGAACCTAGCTGTTATTAGTTCGACAAGTAGGATTAAATTATAAGAAGGTTTCCTAATTGAAGACCTGGATTGTTCAAACATTAATCGGCAAACGACCTTGCAACAATGATGTGAAAAATTAACAGATTACACACAACTTGTATGATCATAAAAGCTTGTCGCTGTGATCAATATTTAATTAAATTGAAATCTCATTAATTTAAACTTAAGATTCTACAAAAACCAATAAGTATGTACTTACTACTTTATTTACAAAAGAAAATCGAGGAGATTTTAGTAGGGTGTGTATTGTTGGTGCTAATAAAACAGTTTAGTGGTGTATATTGTATAGATATATTTGAGGTCTTTGGCTTCCGGTAAGTCCAATTATTTATTCATAACGCACTGTTTTTCTTGTTTTGTCAAGCCATAATATGTATACATTTTCTAGGCAGAAAATTACAAATTGAATAATTTTATCTAGATTTAAGAAGTATGAATTTCCGCAAAAAAATGCCTTCTTATATTAAGTTTCTTTAAAAAGCTGTTTCGAAATAATTTTTTTTGCTTTTAATTTATAGTGTATACTTATAGAACATGCTATTGAAATTTTAGTAGGTTCGGTATATGAATTGCAAAAATGACGCCCTTGTAAGATTCGCCACGCCCGACTGTCAGTACGCTGTATGTCACAGCCTTTTTATTATATTTTTATCAGATTTTTTTATATAAGGACTACTTACTTAGAACTTGGTAGATAAATGGTCTAGCATCGAACTTGACTTCTTGAGGTCCCGGATTCGATCCCCAGGTCGGGCAACAAAAAAAAATTAGGAAATGTTTATTTTCAATTTTCTAAAAAAACAACGCTGTCCAGGATCGGAGATATACCCGATTGGCGATAGGCTTGCCACCTATCACATTGTGGGACTTAGTGTCTTGTCGTGAAAGAAAGAAAGAAAGAAAGAAAGAAAATATGTTTATTTGCGGAATATTCGTGTTGAAGTTGTTACAAAATTATTTAAGCTTTCCAACATATTTTAATATTTATAAAAGTAATTATATAATTATGTACACAATGTTGTAATGTTCATACAAAAAAACAGTTTTAAATTTATTACAGTTTGAATTATAAATAACAAACAATTTTAAAATGTAAATAAATTTAACCCTGTCTACCGTAAACTCGTGGGTGCCTTGATTGTGCCTCTGCCTAACTATTCGGGCATATGAAGATACTTATTCTGTGATTTTGATCCTTAAAATTATTATACTTCTCAAACTGAAACTATTGTTTAACATATGATTATTGTTAAATATATGATTGCAAACTGTTTCTAGAAAAATGTCATTGAGGTTTTTAAAACCATTTTTGTTAAAAGATAATCGTTTGAAAAATAAAGACTTCAATCGTGGTATAATAATCCGTTCTATCTTGGTAAAATACTTGACCGCCTCTTTCTATGTTCACATAAAACATTTTATGTTATCGACTTAAATCATCTCCTTTATAAAAGTACACATAATTAAGATCAACTCCGGCTCTGATTTCCTGGCTATAAAAATATTTATAATAAGACCAGGCTGAATTGACTGATATCATTTCCCTTTCCTATATCTAGGATGAAAATAAAAGCAACATCAATCTTATGTCCAAGATCTTAGGCCCTATGTGTTACTTTATTATCTTTCTTTCACTCCAATACGAAACACGACAACATCCCTTTTTGCAGTCGGTGCGAAACATAGAATTAAGGAGGTCGAAGGTTTTTCGTTTTTATATTACGAAATGTTTATTTTAAGAAGAATATAAATAAATTTTGTTGGAATTAATTTGATTCCCCTTCCTCGAAAATGACGCCAGTATTACTTTTTATAACTTAGGTATGAAATTATCTTTAACTCATATCAATGAGGTACTGTCTAAGCAGTGAACAAAAAATCAAACATTTGGTAGTTGAATATATGCATACTTACATTAATCACAAATATTGTTGTCACATAAACCATTGAAGTGAGAGAAATGTGTAAGGATGTAATCTGTGTTAGTTTATACATTCATTTAATAATTTAAGAGCAGTAAAACTGCTAAAAATCGTCTTCGATTTAGATAATTTTGCCACCTAAGTACATAAAACATAAGTAATCGATGACGATCCTGATGTCTCTGGAATTCGAAAGAAGGAGGAAATGTGTTCTTTCAGATTAAAAAAAGAATTATAAAATTGGTACAGAAATAACGGAGAAATCATAAATATAAATCACTTATTACGTAAACAGTTGCTTGTTCTTGTATTTATGGTTGAACCCCTTCCAACTTTGACATACTTCAACAGCATATTGCTAGGACATAAATGAAGTCCATTGTCAGGCTCGGTTATCTTTGTTGACCGTTTATGTAGGAAATATTTGTATGTGTGTGTTGGGCGAAATATTATAAGCAGGACAAAACATTTACCTATTTCAGTCATTCTTATTTCTAATTTCTAAATATGACGTTAGCAATTGCCATTTATCAAGTTCACATTAAGTTATTCTCTTCCATTAATTCTTAAACCATTGTAATTTGGCCAAGGTGAATAAATATGAAAAATGTTGATCAGAAGAACTGCGTAAGATCTTTCCTTGATCCATAGATAACGAAGTGTACCTACTAAGCTTTTAAAACATTTAGTTACATTTTTTCAAATTTCAAAAAATTTTGGCTGTAAAAATCTAGCTTTTGTGTAGGTTTTCAGGTTTACCGTACCTATATTGAAAACTGTGTTTGCTTAAAGGTTTTTCCTTGCAACTGTAAAGATAGAGACTTTGAGAAATTGGACTCCTTAAAACAGATCATTTCTCCTAGAAACTGGTATTTTGTTTTAGTAACAGTGAGATATTGGACTCCCTTTTAGTTTTATCTTATTAGTTTTATAGTTAGTCTAAAATGAGTGATAAGTTTAGGAAGTGTACCCAGCGGAGAGTGTAAGCAGCGCAAGATCGTCCGCTAATCTTTTATAGATTTCTTAAACTAAGAAACGACATATCTGAAACGGTTTTGAAGTAAGAATTATTTTTATTGCCTAGCTTTTAATTAAAATAACATGTTTTAAAGTCTTCCAATTCTGTTAAATCTTACAATTGTTGCAAAACTCGTGTATGGGCCGAAGTTTGTTTTCCTGAAGAAAATTGCGCAGATATTCATTTCTTATCGAAATTTCATACAAGCTACAAACGTTATGCACTAAGGATATCATGGATGACTCATATACCAATGTTGCTAAGAGGCGATATAAGATAGAGAGAGAAGATATAAGTTTTCAATACCTATAGGCTCATAAGATATTAGGCAAAGACAGAGAAACGAATCTTCAAAATAAGCTCACAATTTACAGGTACCTAATTTAATAACACTTTTATAAGAAAAGGTTTCCAATCGTGTTTATGGTCTGGAGGTCTGGTGTAAGACTTGACTTATAGCGGTGCTGGGTATGATCCCCAGGTCGGGCAACAAAAAAAATAGAAAATGTGTATTTTCAGTTTTCTAATAAAAGTAACATTGCCCGGGATCACCTATAACATTGTGGGAATTATTGTCTTCGACTAGTCGTGGGTGCCCAAGTTGTGCCTACCTACCTCTTTGCGACAATGACTACACGTCCATACTAATAGGCATATACTAAAAGCTTTCAAATATGTGCAAACTTTAGAATATTTGGTGCAATGACATAAAAAAGAAGGTGCAGACTACACAGTCTCAATCACACAGTCTCAGAGCAATTATTAAAAAGTTTTGCTAAATAGCTGTAGTTAAGACAATAATAGTAATAACAACAAAAAATCAGGTTTCTGAATTTCTAACATAAAACACTTGCTTAGAAATGTTTTGTAAAATTTTAAAATAGGGTAAAATTTAATTAACTAAAAACTAAATTTTAAACATCAGTGCAGTATATCTACTAATAAAACGGTAATAAAACTAAATCTGTAATCTACTAATAAAACGGTAATAACACTAAATATGTACATGATTTTTTTTAAAGAATACATCTGTAATTTCAATACATTGTACACATGATATATAACCCAAAACAAGCATTATTAAAATTTATGTCAGTTTGTTAACTTTTCACCAAAAACTAATAGGGCTGAATTAAGGAAGTCTAAATGCTATTTCAATTCTGTGTGAATGTCCTCTATATAAACTATGCTACAATTTACTTGAAATTTAACCAACATTTTTAATAGTAAATGCTCACAATGAATGTTTTTTTAAATCATACTAAAGGTGGCAGCGGGTCTGCCCTTTCGACATCCTACAAATGATCTCTATAAGCGTTGGGATCTGCTCACTATCCGACAGTCTTACATACTACGTGCTTTATTGAAAAAACATTCGCAGATTGCGTATGATCCCAACCGTGTAACTGATAGACGTCGAAGGGGGGGAGTTGCTCCCACCAAATTGTTTCATTTAGTACTTTCCCATCATTTTTATAACTATCTTGCTCCATTATTGTATAACCGTCTCTATACCATTCTTAACTTCTATCCACTAAGTAACCACCACTGTAAAAGAATTCTTAAAAAACACCTCAAAACGCTAAACTACCACCAAATGGAAGAATTACTAAATCCAACTAAGTAACTATTGTCCTAGGTCCTTGACCTTACATCTGTATTTGGATCTATTATTTCTAAATTTTACTAGGGACCTAAACATGACACCATCTTACGCTGTACGAATTGAACATATGCTAACACAGACACACACATACACACGAACACACAAACACACACACACGCACATACAAAACTTT
>NJDC01005826.1:6961-18549 GCA_002245475.1 Calephelis virginiensis | reverse complement strand
GGGGGGTTGTTAAAAAACAATTTACTATTTTTTGTAACTATTTAAAAAAAATATTTAAAAAATATAATCGAAATTTTCCCTTCAAAATTAGTTAAAAATTAACTTCAACATTACTTCAGAATTAGTCCCTTCAAAAGTAGTTTTTGGGTTATTTCATCTTGAAACTTTTATTTTGGCATTCGAATTTTATGTATGCTATCATTTTGTTTCTATTTATTTAATTTTCTTTTCGGAAACCAAGTTTCGACTCCCACTGATTTTTTCACAAAAAAACAAATAATGTTTTAACAGTTCAGAAGTTTTACCTTTTCACTGACGGGTAAATCAATATGTATTGAATTTCAGAAAATAAAGTAGAATTAAAGTTTCGTCAAATTAGTTGATATATCCATTGCCGAAATTGAGAAATGGTGGTTCCAAACACTAAAAAGCATCGGATGGTATGACTTCAATTTTATGTGTACTTTGCAGAACCTAAATCCAAAATTTTATTAAAACCTGTGTTGCTTGATAAAGCTATGCAGTGTAATCGAATTTTGCCTCAACGTGCTGAGCTATTCGCCAATATAATGTCTTAAATAACATTTTAAATGTTGGTAAATATTTTTTATACGTTACATATTATGTTAAAGCCTGTAAATCTTGTCCCATTTTTACAGTGATTTTATTTTATCTCGCATCTAAGTTATGATTTAGCTTCCAATTAAAAATGTAGGTACCAATAATTTTTCAGATTGACGTCCTTGATAACTCTTGAAATTTATTGCATCCGGTAAATGAGTATGGCGTATCAGCCTGCGACATGTTGAGGATTGGCATTGAAATAATTGCTTGAGAACGGTTATTAAAAAAAAAATTGACGAAAACAGTTTTAGGATAAATCCAATAAACACACGATTCACTTTATGGTAAGAGACAGTAATGGTCTTAAGAAACCACAGATAAAGGAACGTCATTGGTCTGCGAATCCATTCCCGATACTTTTTTTAAAATCCCCACGGTTTTAAAAAAAGTATCGGGAATGGATTATTTGTTCCTGGTTCCACATAAACATTTTTATTTTTTTGTTGATTATAGATTGGCGCAACTGTTTTATAT
Organism: Calephelis virginiensis; assembly: GCA_002245475.1. Taxonomy (NCBI): domain Eukaryota; kingdom Metazoa; phylum Arthropoda; class Insecta; order Lepidoptera; family Riodinidae; genus Calephelis; species Calephelis virginiensis. The sequence continues at coordinate 17,451 of NJDC01005826.1, read as the reverse complement.
TTTACAATGCTGTTCTAGTCACATCAATCAATTTTCCAGAGTATTTTTCATTAACAATTGCTATAAATATAATAAATAAATTAGTATCAACTAAACTTTTCAGCTGAATTTTTTTCTTTAACTAATAAAGAATAAATAAGTCTTGAGTGTTTTCATCATATCTCTATTAGTTTATAAATTATAATAATTTTAAGGATGAAAAACCAGGCAAGAATGTCAAAATAACGGACAACGAATATTTAAAAATAAAAAAAAAATAGAGAAAAAAATGAAAAATAAATAAATCATGTCTGTTTTTATGACAATAAGTAAAATAAGAAAAAAAATAAAAGGTAAAAATTTATTTGTTTATAACAAATTGTTTATTACATAAACAATGAAAAATTAAATATTTATATAAAAAAATGATTTAAAAATAAATAGTTTCTTAATGTTAATTAGAAGTGGGAGAAACTAATTGTTAATCAACAAATGCGTTTTTCAGCAATATTTTTTTTTAAGAAACGGTTTTTTTTAAATCATAATTATCATCAAAGAATCGATTATTATCGAAAAAAAAAAATTAAATTATCTCATAAACAACGCATTTGTTTATAACAATTGTTTAAACAATAGGAGATAAAAATTATAAAAAATCATTTTTAAGTAGCTTCTGATCATAAAAAAACGGATCAATAATAATATTATAAAAAAATTTTTTTCAATGTTTAATAAAGCTTTATAATTTTTCACCTTAGTAAATTGTTAATTACAAAATGAAAATTTACAATTTTTTTTATTTTTCCAACGGGAATCTATTCTAAGACTTTTGGAAAATAGGTCCACGAAAGGAAAAAAATCCTAGATTAATAGTTTAACAATTATCGCACTTGCAATGTTAATGTTCGTGCTACAAAAAATTGTTAATTAATTAATGGATAACTTGTTGAAAACTCGCGATAAAAAATTTTTGACCACGGATTATTGTTGATTGATCTGTCCTGTAGGCACCTGATTTTTTTCAAATTTGAATTTTAATATTTAATTAGTTTAAATAATATTTATTTATTAAAGGTCCGAAGGAGGCGTGGCTTGCGCAAGCTGGAGTATCCGTTTTCGGGCGTATTTTCAACCCTCTGGGAAAATTGTAAATATTAGTCCTACAATTCCGGGACTCAAAACTTTTTTTAGAAAATTTCCTCCTCTTTCTGAATCTTTTTTTAAATTTGAAAAATCTTTATTAGTTTATGAAATATTTGCAAAAAACTAAACCCTCCCCCCTTTTTTTAGTTAATTGTTAATAACTTCTGTAATTTTTATTTGCGGAACTTCATTGTTTTTCAAAAACTATCTAGATGCCGTTCCGAATCGAATGACACCTCAATCATAATTTTCGGAGACTGCTGAAAAAAGTTGACCAAAAAGGCACTTGTTGACTAGACTATAAATGACGTTAAAATAATTATTATATTGAAGCAAATTATTATATTATATTGATAGGTTTCAAAAAGGGCTTATGCTACTTTTGATCTCGTTTACTTGAGCGTTTTATGTTGGAAAAGTAATGAATTAAAACAAAATTTTAACTCGTAATGAATATGTAGAAGAGTGAATTCTATACATCAAAGACATTTAAAAAAAAGACTGAAAATGGCAGCAGAACACGTTTATAGCATTTTTAGAATTTTTGTCGGTCTTTGTATCTGTCGTTTTGTTAGGGTGTATTTCGACCGCAATTTACGTCGAACCTATTAAGCCGATTATAATAAGACTAATAATAATAATTAATATTTCTAATCTTAATTCAGGTAGGTAGTTTGCATACCTTACATACTTTTTATCCGTTTACCAAAGGGGATCTCGTTTGAGAGGGTCAAGGTGTAAATTAGGCAATAATACATTAACGCCGTAAAAGTCCGATTTCATAGTTTAATATATTTTTTTATAGTTTCAAAATTATAGATGTAGCAACACTCAGTATGAAGTAACCAAACAACATGAAATCCGGAAAGTAAACAAACATTTTAAAATCATCTTACATATCCATAAATATCTTTACGCCAAGCCTAGCTGCAGGGAGGGACTGCCAAGTGAACAAAGTTTACCGGGTCATTTGTGTAAGCTATGGCTATAATTATTCATTAAGGTGCAGTGTGATTACGAATTGTCCCCTAAATTTTTTGAAGTCAAACTATGATTTCTAGACAAACCTGTGTTTAAAAGTAATTATGTAACAATTTCTGTGTTTAGATGTAACAACTCTCACGAATAGTCAAACTTTTGTAACTGTTTGTGTTTATAACTGTAGATGAATATTTGTCAGTTTTCATGTTACATATGAATCTCCACGCAATGCCCGTTACGGACAGGAAATCATGCAGAAAAAGGTGTGTGGTGTGGTGGTTCTTTAGTTACCCTTTTCATACTAATACTTTAGTATCGGAGACTCTTGACACTTGGAAAGAGTTTTTCCAGAAAACAGCAACTTCATTACAAACGTAAATCAGCGAGGACCAGCTAGTTTAATAAAATAAATTCAGTTGTGGATTTTTTAATCAAATAAACATTAAAAAATAAAATTTTTTGCTGTTTTAAAAGTTTTTAGCTGATCTGGGTTTGAAGGCTTGTTTCTCCATAAAGTGTTAGAGCTATCATTTTGTATATCCACCAGATGATGCTACAGTACACTGAAAACTTCACGACGTTGTGCACTAAATTCAGTCTAAAAAAATAATACCTTTATTAATTCTAAAACTATAATAATAGTACAGATTTTAGTAAAGTAAAAATATTTTTAAGCTTTCCGTTACGAAAATAACCTAACAGCCCCCACTCCGACCGGCACAGCGGTGATACTTTTTAGTTTTGCCATCTATCGATGAATAGCAGAATTTTTAATAACTTTTTGATCCCGCTTGTTCCTTTAGTTCAGCAACTCGCAGTAACGCCGATACAACCAATGCCACCTAGAGGCATTGGTTGTATCGTCGTTACTGCTCATGCGTAATCTACCTCTTCGCCCCGCAATCTGGTGACTCGCGCCTTCTTATACAATAGCTTTACCGCTTTTTAAGGCGAAGTATCTTCATTATACAGAAATATCATACAAAACGGAAAGGCTACTTAGCGGCCACTCGTTTAATGCTGTACCAAAACGGAAACTTGTACTAGGAAACATGTAAATATGTGCCATGATAAACGAGGACCATCATATTATATTCAAGTGGCAGTCGCTATTTTGAGACGTTATCATAATACTATCAAAACAATCATTACTAATTGTCCTCAGTCATTTTACTAATCAATATTCGAGACAACTTGAACTGAATTAATAGGAAAAGATCCGATTTTAACTCGACTTTTACCGAGTAGACAACTCATGAAAAATATTTCATAATAAAATTTAGTATATTAGAAAAAAATTGAAATGGGTTTAATAAAAACATCCTGAACACAGTCTTTTTAACTATTTTGCAACCATGCTTCGGGAGGTATGCCTTGGGTGCGTCTCGCAGAGTTCGGACCACTGTCTAGTGCGGAGGTCATCACTGTTAATAGTTTCTCTCTGTCAAAGGTTGCCTAGGAGACACTTCTGGATTGTAATTGTTAATTAAATTGTGACCTGGGCTCCGGGGTGTGAGCCATCCGGTAGGTGTATTGGCTGGTTGACATTTGCGCGAGGGGCGGGGTCGAGCCCCTGCTTCCATCTTAGAAAGATTTTTGTAGACATGCATCCCATGGATGTATTTAATTGGTGTCGTGATAGTATCTAGTCGGCTGACGGACAAGGTGTCAAGTCCCTGTCATTGAGCCTTGCAATATATCGGACGTAAGTCGTGAACGTGACCTTAAGCTCGCTAGCCATTATCTGGTGCGTATTTTCGTCGGCCAAAACACCAGCGGACATTTATTAGTTGCGGCTATAAGCCGCGTCCGAAAATATGTTTCAAGCCTAATATCTTAAAAGTCAGAAAAAAAATGTAAAGAAATGTAAAAAAGAGAGAAATGTAAGTTCTACAATCTGTTTTTTTAAATGTTGCAATATTAGAACAGTTAAATATTACAATGATTCTTTTCCCCCGTTTTGTATATTTCCTGATTTATTGAATTTATTTTGAAATATGTTTCATCCTATTGGCTCAGTGAAAGTCGATTAAAGGTCTATAGATGATATTATGTATTCCATGTCTAACAGGAATTTCGGCTGAAGATAAATATTTACCTTTTATGTATTAATATGTTCTTCCGTATATCTTTGTCGTCCAGTTTCAAAAGATATTTCCTTGCCCCGTGCGCGCTTGTTCGGTAATATTTTTCCATATCCATTTTGCGTATAAAAGAAAATTCATCTTTGTCTTGTTGTTTGATTGTAGAACAAAGGTTTTTATAATTCTCAATAGAGAATGTCCATTGCGTCCCATAAAAGGGATGGATTGCTAGAAATGCAATGTATATCCGTCGCTGAATTTTCACCAACCTTATAAAGAGGCAACTTTTGGGTTATGTGCAGAAATTATTACGAAGTAATCAAAAGAATAACTTCAAAGAAAACAGAGACGTAGAACAACGAGTAAACAATGAATATTAATCATTGACCGATTACCGGGTTTTCGGTGGCACTATTATGTGCAACTCAAAAACTAGTGGTAGGATATTGATGAAATTAAGTAAATGAAGTAAATGATTTAAAGGTATTTTTACGCCAGTATCCTGGAAGAGGCAGGCAGGACACACAAGTGGTAAGGTGGCAAGTCCGGCCATCATTGTTTTTATTACAAAATTGAAAAGCGAATTTGATTCCGGGGATTTAATGTGAAACCTCACGAGGCCTAACATGGGACTGCTAGTTTATAGAAGCATTAAAAAATAATTTAAGCGCAGTGAAAATAAAAAACACTGATTCCAGTGATCATGGCACCAAGACGTCCATAAATATATGCGAAGTGAAAAATTACAGCTTTTAATATTTAATTTTCTATAATGATACAATGGTGGAAATAAACTATTTTAAGTAAGCGCTATCAAACATAGTAACAGAAAGAGGCAAGACATGTTTGATGTTGTCAGATTAGTTTGTACATGATATTTCTTCAGAATTTGAACGTATTCCTTTTTGACATGTCCGGGCTAATCTGACATGTCTAAAATGTTCCATCTCTTTTTTTCTATTTGTTCATCAAAAAGAGATGTTGTAAATTACAACCAACGTGTCTGAGAAATAGTTGAAAATTAAAGTACGTGGCAAATACCCTCGTCTTTATTTGCCGAATACTTGTCAAAAACTGTGTGGTGAGGATGGTTTTAGAGCTTTGACTATAAGGTTTAGTTAATGATCAGAAGAATCTAACTTACCTATCTATTAGAAAACCCAATCAATTTTCATTCTCGTTCCAAGGCGATGAATGTCTTGGAAGGTGATCTTCAAATTTTAATTTTATGAATATGTTATTGTCTATAACCATAGTTTTATGATGATACCCCTTATTTTAAATTAGATACTTACATTGGCTTTTTTCCACAAATCTTCAATAAACCATCTAAAAAAATTGAAGGTAATAACTGCCAGAAAATCGTCTGAAAAATATCAATTTATTACCACGAATATTATGAATGGTTATAATCTAAACGAAATTGTCATTTGTAAAAGCTTCCATTTCAATTTTATTTTGTGGAATCTTGGAACTCAATTTTGAAGCAGATATGTTCAACCGATTGAGCTGAAATTTTCTATACACGTTTAGTTTGGATGACAATGCACGCTAAAAGTGACGTTATCCTAAATCCAATATGGCGTACCACTTAAGATGGCGGAATAGTTATTTTTAATGCACTTTTACTATATGGGTATCAAATGAAAGGGCGCATTGAGAGCGCTTCGAAAAATAATGTGACGTCATTCTAAATCCAATATGTCGGCTCATCCAAGATGAAGAAAGTTATTTTGAATGCGCTTCTATGGTATCTGCTTCCAAATCTGCTATGATCAATGTAGAAAGAGCTCAGCGTTCAGTCTTGAAGGTCATGCTAAAAAATAATTTGAGGTATCCAACTGACACACTCTATAAAGAAATAAAGGTTCTGCGAGTACGGCAGCTGTATGTTTTAAAAGTTACTCTAGATACCCATAAATTAGTGATAAATAATCCTGTTTACAAAAATATATCATTCGAAAAAAGGAAACATTTACTACCATTGCCAAAAGTAAAAAGCAGCTTTGCAAAAAAGATAGGCACTTTTCCATCTGTCTTGATTTATAACCGCGTGACTTCAAAGTGAAACATCAAAAATAGTAATCTTATTGAGGCAAAACAAAATTTACAAGCTTGGCTTCTGGAGCTTGATTATGAGGAAACTGAAGCTCTAACAAACTTTATAAATAAGTGAGACCAAGAATACTTATCTTACAGCTCAGTTACAAGAACCAAAACTAAATTTAATCTTTTGATACTTTTATAAATTATTTATACATTATTAATACAAATTATTCACTATATATAACAATCAATACATATACATGAAATATATACCAAAATTATAATTGTATTTTGATAAAATTAATTATTGCAAGTTATTAAACAGTATAATATAATTAAATTAGTATATTAATGAATTAATTCTGAATTTTAATGTTATCTTAATGTGTGTTTAAATATTACGTGGTTATAAATTGTAATTGATGCTCAATACATTGTAAATATTTATCTATTTTAACAAATTTTAACAAAACAGACTGAAGTCTACACTCTCTATATTAAATTATAGATAATTATAGATTGTAACTTAACGTCAATAAATCAATAATTAATAATATAATTAAATTAATATATTAATAGTAACTTAACGTCAACAAATCAATAATTGATAATTATCACAATTAATTGACTCGTCCATACACTTTGCAATTATGTAACTAAAAATTAAAGTGAAAAATAAATCCTTGCTTATAAAATAAATGTGTATAAAAAAAAATCGGTTGCTCAAGATTCAGGCAACGTCTAGTTTGGGAACCTCTTGTAAATCATGTCAACAGAAAAAGAAAGATAAGCAATACTGATCTCCAAATAATTATAATGTCATTTCTCTATTTGATAGTTATTTAATGTCATATTAATCAACAGCAAGTAATTCATTATAATTTATTTTTAAGTATAATTTACTGTAATCAATTATAAATCGTATGTTTTTAGCTAAATAAATTGAATTGAAATAAACGAGATTTTTGAGACCAACACAAAAAATAATGTGACGGCATTTTCTGTTCGATATGGTGGACAACTTAAGATGGCGGAATGGTTATTTTATGTTGTTCTGCAATATGGGTATCAATTAAAAGGGCTTTTTGTGACCAACACGTCATTATAAATCTAATATGGCGAACCATCCAGTATTTTATGAACTTCTACAATATGGGTATCAAATGAAAGGACTCGATAAAAACAACTCGAAAAACAATGTGACGCCATTTTAAATTCGATGTAAAGTACCAAATAAAACGGCGAAAGTTGTTTTAATGCACTTTTACAATATGGGTATCAAATGCAAAGACACGTTGAGAGCAACACGAAAAATAATGTCACGTCATTCTAAAACCAATATCGTGGATCATCCAAGATGACGGAATAGTTATTTTATTGCACTTCTACAATATGGGTATCAAATGAAAGGGCTTTGGCGAAAATAAAAAGAAAATAATGTGACATCACTTTAAATCTAATATGGTACACAATTGAACCTCTTTTTCTTTCCTATAGTAAGAGGGATTACCGAGAAAAAAAAGTTTTGAAACATTTTTGAAGCCTAAAACATAGATTGATTAACTTTGATTTGTGTGATTTGGAGGGATGGTCGTCATCAGCATTGATCTACAACTTTTCTAGAAGGCAACGCTAAAATCAAGGTCCGGACCTATGTTTCGTCAGGCTCAAGTAAGCTTTAATCTGACATAAGTGGCGCATCCTTCCAAACACCATAGTCAAGGTGAGGCCGTGCCGAGTGCTGAGTGACATCGAGATTTAGCATGATGTCTTAAACGTACCACCTCAAGGCACCTGGGCGGCCTCTGTTGTATATTAGCTTTTACCCTTCAAAACGGTTTTCCCCTGTGTTGGTCCAGGCTCGTTTGTAGAAAAGACCATTTACCTTCCTGTACTAGGCAGCGCGCAAAAGGCGAGCACAGGCTTACCGTTACTAACACCATGTTATCTGACTAGGTGGTAAAGTTTCGGAGCGACTCGCCCGGATTGGTACTACCTTAGTTGGTACCTATTCTTACCGCTATAACGTCAGCGCTTGCCGTTGACTCGTTCCAGATTGGTGTTTAAGGTAGCCGGTAAACTTACTTATGCTCGAGGCCTAGCATCCCAGCCTCAGGTTGGCATCGCACCATTATCACCTTTGGTGTCTTTAGGTGGCGTGAATTTTTTACCATCAGCAAATCCGTCTGCTTGTTTGCCTGTTAATGTCATAAAAAACGGAGCTCTGGAATGCTCGACAAGTAGGGTAAGGTGACAAGAAGGTCTCCTTGTTGAAAAACGGGATTGTTAGAAATTAGCCGGCAAACGACCTTGCAACAATTAGGCCTGAAATGAAATGAACAGACTAAGAAGCGCCAGCCATTAAACCGGCGATAACTAAAAAGTACAAAATAAATTAAAATAAAAAACTTTTTTAAAAAAACTTTTTTTTTAACTTTTTTTTATTTAAATGCTCTAAAAAAAGAAAATAATATTTTCTTTAAAAATATTAACTATGAACTTGCAACCTCATTTTACACAACTTATATGACCATAAAAGCTTGTCGCGGTGATCAATATTTCATTAAATTGAAATTTTGTTAATTTAAACTTAGCAGATTACAAAAGTCAATAAGTAGGTACTTTCAAGTTTATTTACGCAAAAGAAAATCGCACCACAAGCTTTTATGGTCATGTAAGTTGTATATAATAAGGTTGTAACTTCATAGTTAATATTTTTAAAGAAAATATTATTTTCTTCGTTTTAGAACATTTAAACAAAAGCTTGTTTTAATTTATTTTTTAATTTTAATTTATTTATCACATAAATCAGCGCATAAGTGCACGGTTCACTTGATGGTGACAACCATGACTTAAAAAACCATAGATGTATGAGTACCGCTGAACTGTAGCTAGGGCTTAGGTCTATATCAAAAGTGAGTTTTTGACCAAAGGTCCCTCCATTATCAGCAAGTAGATTAATCTGTTTGATGAAATATTGCAAGTGTTACAATACATCTAAGAGTTCTAAAATGACTGGTTCAATTCATTGTTAGACTTATTGAGTTAATCAACTTTAACACGCTATCCTTCAGATTGTAACATGACAGTTACGAATACTGACGTTATAGAGGAAGAATACATAATACAATGGTACCATAAATTTTCAACCCACGTCCATGCAATAGATTTAAAGTATTAATTAAGCGCAGGGTAACTGCAAAAATCGACTCCAACTATTTTATAGGGTACCAAGTCGCGCTTTGAAGATTCTGTTTGAGAAAGATAGCAAATGGTTCCGAAATTGTCCCATATTATTCTTACTTACATATTTTATTATTGGTTATTAAGTTACACTTATAAACGTTTCTGTGGCCTAGCGGTTCAGTTGTTGGACTTGACTGCGTGAGGTCCCGGGTTCGAATCCCAGGTCGGGCAACAAAAAATGTTGCTCGGGATTGGAAATATGCCTGGTTGGCGATATGCCTACCAGCTATCACATTGTGGGACTTAGTGTCTTCGGCTAGTCGTGGGTGTCCTGGTTGTGCCTCTGCCAACCTCTTCGGGGATATAAGCGTGAATATACGTTTTTTTTATCAACTGAAAATCCACTAGTCGGATCATGATAACACGCAAACACCAATAGCGGTTGGCTACTGGCCGGGTGATCGCGTAACAAACATACAAAAAAACATAATTTTAATTGTGAACCTCCTCCTTTCTGGGGGCGGTCAAAAAGCATATCCAGCATCACGAGCCTATGAATAAAGATTTAGGGCCATTACAAGCAGAAATCGTCAAGAATGTAAATATGTACTAACCAGTGTCCAAAATTTTGCAAAGTATTTGGCATGGGTTACGGTAACCGACCACAATGTGGTTCCCATAGGAATCTCAAACGAGAACTCTTTCGCCATTCTATTAACGTCACTATTCTTTATGTTAGTCATGCCTCCACCACATGCATTATAAATTGGCACATCATCAGTTATTACTAGCCTAAAAATAAAAAAATAATAAATGACTTTTAATTAGAGTAAGAAACAGTAGGAGTTTTTTTTTGAATAATATTAGTTAATTTAGGTGGAAAATATATTCAATTTGTTCAGTTAAAGTGCACAAGTGAAATATTTATAAAGAATTTAGCGTATCATGTCTTTCCTCGTTGCCGCCAAATTTCACTAGCTTGAGTAAGGCCATTGCTTTACTCAAAACCCTGACATGACTTTGACCTATGACTTACAACATAAACACACACACACACACACACACACACAC
>NJDC01005824.1:0-16128 GCA_002245475.1 Calephelis virginiensis | reverse complement strand
CATGGGTTTTACTCTACCTCCGTTTAACAATTTTCGATTATTTTTTCTTTATGTGGCTGGTATGACAGACTGCTTAACTCTGGAATTCCGACGGAAATTACATTTTGTAGTCCATATTTATTTAATATTAAATGGAAAAATTTACAGCCTTTGTACTCTAAAAAAGGTTGGGTTTTTTGTTCCCTCGTGTTACATGCGAGGTATTGAACCTGCAGTCAAGGGGAATGGTCGCCGCCGACACCCTTTGCTAATAGAGATGTTGGCGGCGCGCACGCGTCGCGCGAGTAACGCACCTTCAGCTCGAGCCATAACACTACTCAATGGCATGCTAACTCAGATACCAGATGTCGATATATTTGATAATAGTTTAGCATCATTTAAATCTAGCGCAATAAAATATCTTAGTTATAACTGTTAATTTTGAAGTAAGAAGATTGTAATGTTTATAATAATTATTAAGCTTGTAAGCACTTGGGCGTATACCTGTTATGTTACTAGAATAAATAATGATAATAATAATAATAAGATCACATGTCCTGGCTCGAGTTTAAGATTATCGGCAATCATGAAAGAGCATAATACCGATCAAAAAGTTTTCACTTCAAAGACTTTTGAACCGACGAGTTGTCCGTTATTCTAATAGATATAATTTATCATCAAGATATAGTTTAAAATATAAACATTTTATGATAAGCTTTTGTCTCAAACAATGTTATACATCTTTTACCACGTCACAAGAATTATCAAATAGGAAATTTTCTTGAAAACTCGAAATCAGAAACAAAACTTTAGTCACTTTGACCATACAAATGGTTCTTGTGCGCGTCGACATTTTCATAAACTACAAACAATCGTAATCGCAGTCACAGAAAAGGAAGAATACATAATTGGAGTCTTATATCTGGTTTAAATATGTAAAATACTTCTTTAGTTTTTTTCATTGAAAAAGATTATACATGTTTCGTCATATCACAAGGACTGTCCTAGAAACTTCATGGAAAATACCTCTTTCATGTTAAGAACGCTATGTTTTACACATAGCCTCATTAATATGCTGCACAGCGTTCAAACCTACGCAATATGTTTTCTGACACGCAAAGCTGTGGTAATGAGAGCAATCTCTACATTTCCTTGAGAAAATTATCTAAATGTCAAGAAACTTCTATATTATTTATGACTAGTCAAATCCCGTGGTTTCTTTCGCGTGATATTTGGCCATTACAATTCCGCCGCTATTCTTACAATGTGATAAATGCGAAAGTGTTGGAATATCATTCTTTCACACGGATGCGGAGTTATGTCTTACTATATTATTTATATGTGGAAATAGGATGCATGAGAAATATACAGCCTTCCAAAGAGCAGCCTACGTTTTAGTGGACTCCAAAAAAAAAAAGAAGAGGTTCTCAATTTGACTGCATGATTTTTTTTGTATATTTGTTACGCGATCACTAGGCCAATAGCCATCTGATTTTCATGATTTTTTTTTAGAAAGATAGTTCGTGATTCCGAGGCGGTCACTAATTTTATTATAATGCGGCATTTTTTTTAGTTTTAGTTTGGTTTAATATTTTATAATTAAAGACAATATATTTACTAACCTCTGGTTATACTTAATGCATACATTTCTGCGTGAAAAGTAAACAAACAAACAGACAAAATAAATATTATATTTGTGTTACGACCAACAAAAAAAAAAGAAAATGTGTATTTTAATTTTATAATAAAATAAACATTGCCTGGGATTGGATATGTACCCGGTTGGTGATAGATTGTGGGAAACAGTGTCTTCGCCTGCGATAAATTGAGATGTAAGCTATCCTATCTCTCAATTTGGATCGAACTGCACATGGTGTGCGAATTTTATTATAATCGGTTAAGTGGTTTAGGAGTCCATTGAGGACAAACATTGTGACACAAGATTTATATATATTAGATTATGTGCAGTAAAATTTCATTGGTACCACGTCACGGTATGATAATTCATTTTTCGTAATGGTCCTACATACATTTGATAAACATCCTACTAGTAGTTTTCAAGTAACACTTAACAATGGTGGTGCCAAATTGTATTTAGCTTTAAGGTCGGGTCGAATTTTAAGACACCTTTTACTGCGGGAATATCTTTCGTTTCTATCACTATCCCCAAAAAAATCACTACAACACGCGTACAAAATCGCGGGCAAGAGGTAGTTCTAAATATATTTTTAGAAATCACAGACGATAAATTCCAGAATAAGCCATATTCTCGTCTTTTCGAGTTTTCGGAACTTTATGGTTATTAATTTTGCCCCGAAGCTTCGCACCTTTCTTATTAAAGAGTAAATCAACCTTTGTAATCATCTGTCACGATTTATTTGGAAAATAAATTAGAATAAAATAAGGAAAACATTTCTTGGGAAATTGAGTTATTGGTCGTAATCTACAATTATAATTAGTCTATTGAAGAGCGAATTCTGTACATTGAAGATTTTATAAAAGGTACATGCGACTAAAAAAGTACAGTAGCACACATTTTTAGAATTTTTGTTTATCTCTTTGTGTAAGTATCTTTCTGTCTATCTTACTATTTGTGTGCCTGTATGTCTGTATTATGACTGCAAATCACACTGGATATATAAGAAAGTGGAAGCGACTAAAAAAGTGCAGTAGAACACATTTTAGTTTTTTTGTTTAACCGTTTGTCTGCCTGTCTTTCTGTATGTCTGTCTTTCTGTGTGTCTGTCTGTATTATGACCACAATTGAATCTACTGAACCGATCGTACAAAATTCGGTTAGTACCTAGGTACTTTATTTTTTAAAAAAGGTTATAGGATACCTTTTATCCCGCTCACTATACGGGATTTCGTGGGTGATAGGTAAAAGTCAAAATGTTATTTGGGGTATAATTAAGTAACGCATATTTTATGTGATTTATAGATTGCCCTGTATTTCTTTGAAGCCATAAGTAGAAATCACAAACATAACAACGCTCAAAATAAAGTAACTAAATAAATAGAAATCCGAAAAGTGGATAAGTATTTCAATGTACAGATCATTTTGCAAATACATACATATCTTCACACCAAGTTCTTTTTTATGGTAGGCAGAGATAATGGAGTGCCACGTGAGCCACGGAGCGAAAACACTTGAGCCGTACATCCTCTTCCAGACCTGAAACCACCTTGAGCCTCCCACAATGTTCCATCGGACATCCCTTGCATCCTCCTTTGAACTATTTTTCCATACACTTTTGATGCTAAACTGATCAAACTGATGGCCCTGTAACTTGTACAATCCATGCGTGAACCCTTGCTTTTATACAAAGGCACGATGACCGCACGTTACCAGTCTTCGGGTATTCTGCCGGTCTTGCAACATTTGTTACAAAGAACCCAGAAAGAGTCCCGGATGGCAGGACCACCAAGTTTGATCATCTCAGCTGTAACCATATCTACTCCCGCAGCCTTACCATATTTCATACTTCTTGTCGCCCATTTAACTTCTTCCATCATAATGCCGTCAGATACCTCCGCTATTTCCGAGTCATTTGAGTACTCGGACCCAGCGGCAGCATCTTGGGCACATACATACATATCTCCATAAAATTCACCCACCGTTTTAACACGTCATGCGTGCTTGTAAGAATATCACCACTCTTAGACTTAATTCTATTCACTCCGGATGCAGACGAACAACTCTGAGACTTCTATACCTTCCTCCAAAAGAGTTTGGTGTTCATCTCGAAGTTGTAAGCCAACCTCTCTTCTAGTTTCATACTTTCCCTTTCGCGCTTCTCTTTCACTACGTGTTTGGTGATATTCTTGCAACAACGGTACATTTCTGTCTTCAAATCTTTCATACTGTCATTCGACTACAAATATGCTACATAGTCTAGCCAAGCTTTCTGCTTTCTTCTTTCTTTCAACGGAGGCTTTTACCTCCTCATCCCACCATGCATCACCATTCATAGACTTGTGCATCTTTGCATTCTCACGTACCTCTTTCGCAACATCAACCATACTATCTTTCAAAACATTCCAACAGTCATCCACGTCGAAGTCCGGTAGGCACACACTATTCAGACTGGCTTGGACTTGACTCTCATACATGTTTCGAGTCTAGCAACTTTTCACTCTTAATCCTTTCAAGCCCTCCAAATGGAACGTGTACTCGCCAGTGCCTCCACTTCTTAAACAGACCCATAAACCGGATAGTAACCAAGTAGTGGTCCGTGTTAAGAGTTGGGCCTCTGAAGGCTTTCGTGTCCATTACACACTTCCGGAGGTAACTATCAAACAAAATCAAATCTATCATACTAATTTGATCATTCCTTCTCCATGTATATGTATGTCCATATACAGAAACATTGTGTTAGACACAAGAAGATTTCTTTCCACACATAAATCTACAATATGCTTACCAGCATGATTCACTCTCTTATCACCATAGGGTCTAAGAACCAAGAACGGCCTCGTAACCGTCCCGTCGTGTCCCTACTCAACCATTGAAGTCACTACACATAATCACTTTTTCACTTCCTTCAACCATATCCAGAACATCCCTTACAGAATCCCAAAACTTTTCCAGATCATGAGTCGACGACGAGTTGACCGGAGCATAGGTTGCTACCACAAAAACTCGCGTGACTCCTAGTTTAATACGGACCCAGAGCAGTCTCGAACCAATCAAACCATACTCTTTCAAGCCAAGAGTAACCCTACAGGTCAGATAATGATGAACATAAATACCAAAGACGGTTCTGGGTGCTGATTATGTATCTCACTTGCCAACTCAAAATCGAAAAGTGTACATCAAATAGCTGTCAAATGACAAATTTACGATTTTCTGCCCCCCACACTAGTCTGAGCCCGACCTGTGGGGTAGAAGTTACGTTTAACATAAATAAGCTTAGTAGCCATTGCAGATTTTAAAACTTTTTTTTCATTAAGTCAGATAATTTTATTACTATTTAAATTATGCGCTTCGGGTATATTCATCAAGCTTCGGATATCCGAATCTATTTTAAAGATATCTATAACGAGTTGTTATTAGATAATTAATTATTTCGCTTAAACTTAGATTGGGTCAGCCAATTTAAAAATAAAAGTATAAAGTGTACAAAGAGTAAAAATTGTAAAACTGAAGCGCATAATTTAAAAAGTAGTACCACACAGTAGTACTTACTATACGTATCTATGTATTTACTTTATTTATTGATTTTAATCAGGTTTGCAGTATGTTCGAATCACATTGTAAATAGTTCTTTAGTCCTTTTTGGAGTCCGTTAAAATTAGCGGCGTACCTTTGACACCTATCGCTTCTATAGGTCACAATTTTCTCTGATCATTAGAAGAGCGATAAGCAAAAACCCTACAGTCCGTAAGCGAGTGCTTGCTCCAACTCTAAGACCCAATAGATCGAAGGTATTTATTCAATCCTTAATTCAGATGTTACTTTCGGGTTTGATTTAGGTCTTCCGGCCAAAAATAAATATGGTGGACGTGAGTGGGACCTTAAGTGAGTTGAGTGAGTGAAAAATTTATATTCCAGAAATATAGCATGTTTGGAAGTTGAAAGGGCAGGAAATGATTAAATATTTTGAATTTGGGGATTTATAACACCCGTCGCAAAAAGATGCTTTTTTATAATATTGGAAGGCAAACAAGCAGACAGATTTCCTGACGAAAAGAAATTCACGCCACCCAGAAACACCAAACGTGGTAATGTGCGTTGCCAACCTGAGGTCGGGATTTAGTTAGGCCTCGAGCAAAAGTATATCAGCTACCTTACCCTCCAAACCGGAACACGTCATGACGTTATGGCGGCAGGAATAGGTAAGGCGGTGGTACCAATCCGGGCGAGTTGCTCCAAAACTCCACCACCTAGTCAGATGTCACGGTGCTAGTGACGGTAAGCCTATTCTCGCCTTTTACGAGCTGCCTGGCAGATGGTGTATTCTGCAAAGGAGCCCGGACCAACACAGGGAAAATGTAGGTTAAATGTTTGTCTGTTTTTGGAATTTCGGGTATAATTTTTAACACCCGACGCTTAAGATATAGTACCTTAGGCTTGGCTATATTTAAGACTGCTTGATTGCAGCACATCAAAAGAGATGGTTCTTAGTAACAATTCACGGATTATTTAATTCGTGACTTAATTAAAATTTATAATCGTACTAGCCAAACCGGCGAACTTTGTATCGGTTGACCTACTAACAGTTTGAAAGGATTAAAGCGTCGTTTTTCCTAGTTTTCTGCTATTTTCCGGTTTTTTATCGTCTTCAAAACTTGTCCTGACAATAACCAACACAACAAATAAAGAATCATCAAAATTGGTCCATCTGTTCGATGCGATGTGTATAATTTTTATGTGTTATAATAAAGATTGCCATTGCTATCTATCTATGGACGATGGACCAATTTTGCTAATTCTTTTTTTGTTGTGTTGGTTATTGACATGGAAAGGTTTTCATGAATATAAAAACTGAAATAATTTCAGGTTAAATGGGAAAAACAAAACTTTAAACCATACAAACTGTTAGTAGCCTTTTATATCAAACGATATGCAAGTCCGGATCGAGCAAAAGGAAACTTTAATAGGAATATACCTAAGTACGGCTGCATACATTAAATTTATTGGAAGATATATCCAAATGTACCAGATGCGATACAAATATGTCGAGCTAGACCAGTGACGATAATTAAAAAAAAATAGAATGAAACCCATGTGAAAAGTGAAGAAAAAAAGGTAAAAAAGTATCTTCACGCCCATACCCCAAAAAAAGTTTGGCAGAGGCACAACCAGGCCATCCAAAATTAGCTGAAGACACTAAGTCCCATAGTGTGATAGGTGGCAAGCCTATCGCCAACCGGGCACATATAACGTAAAGAAAATTAAAGAAAGGTAACGAACGTAAAAATTAAAAAAAAAAAACTAAATTACGTGCTATTCGAGGTCAGGAAGTACAGGAGGTGGATTTCTATGGGTAAAAACAGTTTCTTTTTTTCGCCAAAACTACAAGTCCTTTAGAAAAAAGTTAAGCAAGGTTGTAGATAGTAATAAAAAAATCTAAAACTTTTGGGGTCACCTCTGTGTTCAAGCGGTTCAGGTGTTGGACTTGACTGCATGAGGTCCCGGTTTCGAATCCCGGGTCGGGCAACAAAGAGAAAATTTGGTTTTTCCAATTTTCTAATTAAAAAAATGCCCGATTCGATATAGGCCCGGTTGGCGATAGGCTTGCCACCTATTACATTGTGGGACTTAGAGACCGGCTAGTCGTGGGTGCCCTGGTTGTGCCTCTGGCTACCCATTCTGGGATATGGGCGTGAAGATACTTTTTTTATAATTTTCAAATTTCTACTTTTTTCACATATTTTTTCCCAATATTTATGTGAAAGATTGAAATAACTATGTTTTTAGATTTTCTTTTGCCTTTTACAAAAAAATCCTTCACAAAATTTTATGACAAAGGTAGGCACCTTTTTATGTCCCAAAACGCAATACTTTTTTTATATAATATATTTATATTTTTCCTTTATTGTGACTTAATATCAAAAACTAGCGTGCAATTTTGAACGAAAATTTGTCGTGTCGCAATCAGTTTTTTTAAGTTGGTATTTTTTTGATTGAAATCTCTATTTTTATAATGTTAAAAAATAATACATTATTTTGGTAAAAGTTATTACTACTGTTAACGCATTAGCAAATATTGACTATATAGTAATGTATTTTTATTTTAGCACTTGCCCTGTGCTTGGGATAAATTTTCTATAATTTTTTAAAGAAAGAAACTACCCGCGTTTACGAGTTAGAAAGGAATTAAAAATTTCGCCACGGGACTTGAATCCTAAGTAGCTCAATTGGTTAGAGCATTCGTCGGCTTGAGACGAAAGGTTACAGGTTCAAATCCTGTCTGGGGCGAAATTTTTTCTTTCTTTAAAAATATATAGTAATAATAGTAAAACTGCGTAATACATCAAATCTGACTAAATTATTTCAATAGCAGAAGGTTATCATATCCCGAAGTCCAAATATACGGTTCGTGACATTTTCCCAAGGTAAAAATAAAACCTCGTTTACATTTGAAAAATAAACAGATATGTTGCCAGCGGCTTCACCCGCGTTTTCACAGGAACCCGTTGTGCGATCGAGATTAGAAGTAACCTATATGTTATTTCCAACAACCTATCTGTGTTCCAAATTTCAGACAAATCCGTTCAGCCATTCGAGCGTGAAAGAGTAACAAACATCTATACATAAATACTCACAAACTTTCACATTTATTATATTAGTAGGATTTGCTTATATTCTAATAAAAATAATGTTGACCGGGATTGAATATGTGCCCGGTTGGCGATAGGTTTGCAATCTATCACATTGTAGGATTTAGTGTCTTTGGCAAGTTGTGGGTGCCTTGGTAGTGCCTCTGCCTTGCTTTGGTATGAGCGTGAAAATACTTTTGTAAATTTTATAAAATATTGCTAATGATAATCTAATTGTTGTTTTTTTTTACTAAACAAGCATAATGATACTATCAGGTTCCAGTGTAAGGAGGTAGACAATCTGTATTAGAATAGCACAATAGGCATAATATTCCAGCCACTGGACAACGACGCACCAGTAACGCCAGTAAAAAGCAGATTTCCTGTTGGAAACTATCTTGACCAAGATCTGAACTGCTATTCCTTTACAAAGATGTGAAATGATGTCTTGATGACAGGAATATATAAACGGTATGCATACATTAAAAAATATAGAAGTTAAACATATAACTTCACCCTTTTTTTTTGATATCTATTTAAAAGAGTTTTATAATTTGGTATTTGAAGACATATTTTAGTCTTTGACATGGGCGTTACTATTACAGTAGTCAAGTTTATGTAAGGGCAAAGCTAGTCGATTGGGCTAAATTTATTCAAAATTAGTCATAAGTCTTCATAGAAATTCATGTTAGGATCCCAAGATCCCAAAAGCGGTGGCCTCTTTACTCAATCTCATTTAATAGGATTTGGTAGCAACGAGGAAATACACGGTACACTAATTTCTTCACTTAAGCACGATGACTGAACAAAATTGTACGAAACACCAGCAAAATTAAGCCATTTCACTCAATATTTACACGAAATTTAATAATTAAGAAGAAACTACGACCGTATTTTGTATCGATGGCGCCAAAACTTAAAATTTGCAAGTAAAATTTTCAGGTAGACTTTCCAGGAAATATCAATAAAATAAAAGAAGGCGGTGGTACCAATCCGGGCGAGTTGGTGCGAAACTCTATTTCCTTGTTAAATGACACGGCATTTTTATGTAACGGTGGCCTCCTTCGGCCACTTTCATGTTCTGATTATAAAAAGTTTCAAAAATATCTCAACACTTCACTGTTATTAAAAGTACAAATAAAAAAACCACGGGTTGCACTCCGGGAGTGCCGGCAGAAGTGAAAACTTGAATATTAACGTTTTGCTTTTATGATATTATGGAATGGTTAGGGAATCATTTTGCACGAATTGCTTTAATTATCAGTATGAAAGTACTATCATATTTTAAGTGATAAAAGTAGTAAGTAAGGTTTTAAAAAGTAACATTCACCGTAAGCCTTTTGTAACAACTTCATTGACTCCGAATACGAAATCCCATGGACAGACAAATTTTAAGCCAAATTATTTTTTCATTTTTCTTCAAATTCGAAGTTTCGTCCATTATGAAATTTGTAATGCGCTCTAAACATTATGTAACTAAACACAGCACTTATTTAATAAAAAAATGGGTTGCGCTCCGGGAGTGCCAGCAGAAGTGAAAACTTGAATATTAACCTCGTGCATTTTTGATATTTTGGAATGGTTAGGGAATCATTTTGCACGAATTGCTTTAATTATCAGTATGAAAGTACTATCATATTTAAAGTGGTAGAATACAATATTCATTTATTGCGCTATCGTACACAAACATGACAACACGAAAATTCGCGCAAGCGCCCTGCAGCGTCTTACGAATTTTCGATCAGGTTACGTGTCCTGACGCGAGTTTAGAAGTTTTTACCCATTCAAAAGAAATTACGCAACGCCGAAGAAGTTTTTACTTCAATAAGCTAATCTTTCTTAATACCACCGTTGTACCAGGAATAGTTACACATAGAATAAATCATGAATGGCTAAGGTATATTTTCTAATTAATAACCTCTGCATAACTTCGTTACAACTTCACCATGTTTATGCATAGCTGCAACGAACGGCGACGTCGCAAATCACAATTTTGACAATTTGTGTCAAACTGACATTGCAATAACATTTCGAACACCTTTGTAGTCGAGTGAACAGGCGTTAGACTTGACTACGGTATCGGGTTCGATCCCGAAACGAGCAACAAAAAATATATTTTTTTTTTCATTTTCTTTTTAAAAAATAGCTTAGCTCAGTGTCTTCAGCTAGTCTTGGGTACTGTGGTTGTGCTTCTTCCCATCTCTTTAAAATTAGTCCCATCCCATCTATTAAAAAAAATTTGTTCGATTGCAGCAACTTTCAAATAATATTTTTTGTTTTCCTTACATTACATAATCCGTTGATCACATTATTAATTTCCTTAATCTGTTCTAGGTACTTTCTAATTTCCGTCATAATAATTAGAAACAATAAATTTAGCTGAAATAAAATAAGATAACGCAGCGACGTCAAAGGTAGATTTTTAATTTTTTATAGATATTCCACACTAAAACTAGGATGAGGGTTGGAATAAGCCTTGTGTGGACAATTATACCTAAGTATAACAGCCCCAAGGCTGTACAAGATATAAGCTACTCCAAGTTTATTAGTTTAGATAAGATAGATGTATTATTTTATAAAAAAAATTATTTATTCTTGCCCTATATTTTATTTATGGCAATACTTTGTGCAAATAATTATGTACTTATTTGTTATGAAAGAACAACATCTCAGTTTCTTGCCAACTGTTCCCTTCCAAAACGATCTTCCGGGCTGATAGAAAAGCGATACTTTTTGTAGTTACATGGATAACCAAAAAATGCTATTAAACTTTGATTTTGATTGTTTGACCAGCTGAAAGAATTGCTCATAGGTATGGACTGACTCCTTGGTCGCAGCCTACATAACCCTAACAAACATATGGTTTTTATAGATAGCAACTTTTCGTTACCGTTAGATTCACTTTAGCATATAATAAAACTGTAATAAAATGAAATTAGAACTTGGAATGTTTAATTAAAACAATAATTATAGCTACGTATTGTATACAGGATTTTTTTGGTTCTGCTCATGACGAAAATGACCCATTTAATTTTTGTCTGTTCAGTTTTCACGCAAAAACTACTGAACGAATTATTACCAGGTCTTATTAAATAATAAAAGCTATTGCAGCTCATAGCCTGGCTTATCATTTTAAATATAATTTATTGAAAATGTTTCGAACCCATTGCTGACTTCGAAAAATCACTTTAACGCATAAACAAAATCGCGAACAAAAGCTGGCATCCAATAAATATTTTAAAATAATATCTGTCAATCGACGGTTGCAAACGGAATGCTACGGGCTTCAACTAATATAGAAAAAAAAACTTAATTAATGTCTTATTTAAAAAAATATCATACTTGGCATATCCAAATCACTGATAAACTCTTCAGTATCAACAAAACACTTCCCCATTGCCATCAAAGGTAAAACCAAATTTAACACAAACATTTCTTCATACATGTTCACAACCACAAACACATCACAAATTGGAGAATCTGTTGATAATTCGTAAGTAAAACGTAGTTAGAATACGTGCGTAGTCGTGAGCGGCGCGGATCGTACTGATTGGAGACAGGAGATGGTACTTGGATGCTGGATCCGAGATAAAACCCACGTGGTTGCTATGGTTATTATTCCCTGTAAATAAGACGTTTGGTTTTTAATCACACAGATCTATATTAAAATTTAGAAATTAATTTGTTTATATCAAGGTACTCAGATCCAAAAGCTTTATTTGAACCAATTTTATTTGCAAATATTTTTAGCTTTGTTTGATTTATTTTTAATTGAACTTGACCTGTCCGCCCTGTTGGTCAAGTGGCTAGCCTACAAGCCTAACTACACTGAACAACCGCGAGGCTCGAATTCGAGTCCCGACGGGGGCAGGCATTTGTGTGATGAACATTTAGATGTCTGCATTTCCGGGTCTGGGTGTTAATTAAATTTATTCTGGTATCTTTTTAAGTATTTCTGTGTATTAGAATCGTTGAATAACACCTATAACACAAGCACGTATTTTTTTACTTTGAGTTTAGATTAAATTGATTCTAAAGTTTGCTTGCAAAAGAAAAAAAGTTTGATTTGCGAGTACTTGTGATAATATCGTTTTCATTCCCTGATTATGAAGTGGGTTATAGTATTGACATCTCTTTCTCTCTCTTCGTCACTATGTTATATACCTAGGCATATAATATAGGCAACGTGTGCGTGTCTGGCGGCATAGTTAACTTCCAGCAATAAACACGACAATGATAATTATTCACGCTAACTATTTTTCGTTAATGTTAAATTTATAGGTAAATCATTTTAGGACGTAAGATAATAATAAAGTAAAATACATGTTTGAATAATGTTGTATTTAAGTGTTACCCAAAGATTGTGATGTACAATTTACATAAATATTACTAGTAGTTAAACTAGTTAACTATTGATCCCCCGTCATATAACCTGTATACAAAATGTTACTTAAAAAACCATCTAAAGGAAGAGCTTCCAAACTCTTTTAACAAAACACATAGGTTATTTAAACCTCATTAAAATATAAACGATTTACCTTTAAATCCCTCTGGTGTAAAATGGAATAACCATCTAAATTTAATTTTATTAAAATACAAACTATTCACCTTCAAATCATTATCTTATAAAATCAATTTAATGTTAGTTGACTCATTATACTAAAGAGTTATCAATGTAGTAGGTGTCAAACACATCACCCACCATACACTTATCGTCCCTGTCAGCGAATTTTTTAATAAAAATTAAAAACCGTATTCTGAGTTGCTAGACCCGGGAATCGTACGTAAGACCTCGTGTGCTCAACGCCAACACTGGACTACTAAATTAAAGCGACGATCATGGAAATAAATGAATATAATATAATTATGGTACAAAGACGAAAAGCGTAGGAATGAAAATATGTATTTTATAAATAACCGTTCACGTAGCATGATGTTGCCTTTCGTAGACGCTACCTACGACAGTGCTACACGGTTGGGTTTAAAGTAGACTACTACTATTTAAATTATGCACTTCATATTTACACTTTATACTTTTTAAATTGGCTGACCTAATCTAAATTTAAACGAAATGGTTAATTATGTGTAATAACAACTCTATATAGATATCTATAAAATACATGTCGACTCTGTGGTCTAGCGGTCCGGGTGTTGGACTTGACTGCATGGGGTGCTGGGTTCGAATTCCGGCTCGGCCAACATAAAGGAAATTGGATTTTTCCAATTTTCTAATAAAAAAAAAGTTGTTCGGGGTTGGAAATGTGCCCGGTTGGCGATAGGCTTGCCACCTATCACATTGTGGGACTTAGTGTCTTCGGCTAGTCGTGGGTGCCTTGGTTGTACCTCTGCCTACCTCTTCGGGGATATGGGCGTGAAGATACTTACTTACTTACTTTTATAAAATACATTCGGATTTCCAAAGCTTGACGAACGTAGCCGAAGCACATAATTTAAATAGCACCACTGTAAACCGTTTTGATAAAACATAACTTTTTATATGATAGGTCTATGAATAAGGACACGTGTCTCCTGATGGTGAGAGACAAGCGTAGCCTATAGACACCGTAGATGTTACAGGTGCGTCACTGTCCTGTCAATGGGATGTTGGGCCTATTATGCAAATCTGCCAGCTACCCTACATGACCGAGTAATTATGGCAGCAGATATAAGTAAAGCGGTGTATCCCAATTTGGGCAAGATGTTGCATAAAACCCTACCAGTGGTCTTGTTGGTACTGACTTATATTGTAAACAGTGGTCGCCTTTTATGAGCTGCCTGGCAGAGAGACAGATGGTCTATTCTACTCAACGGACTGGACCGACACGAGATGAATATGCTAGATATTAATTTAAATAATTTGTAAACTTAAAAAAATAATCTACTTTTACATACATACATATCTTCACGCCAAGTCCCTTACGGGGTAGGCAGAGAGCATCGAGTTCCAGACCTCACAATCCTGACAAACCTGCCCGGCTTCCTTCAGTTTCATTACCCTTTTCATACAAACACGCCGGTTTCGGAGACTCTTGACACCACTCTCGTAAAATATCTGAGTGATCTGATCATGGAATGTCAATCTTGTCCTCCCCGGGTACCTACATCCATCCACATTTGAATTGTATATCTGCTTTGTTAATCTTTCGTCTGGCATTCTTTTCATATGACTGAACCTGTGAAGCATGCTCTTTCGCATTTTAACACTAACACTTTCTTTCAATCCCACTCTTTCACGGATCTCTCTTAACGCAAGTATTACAATAAGACAAAACACAGTCGGTTTGTAGGTTACATTTCTGTGGTCGTTTATTCTAAAAGCTATTAAAATTGTTATGACTCGACTAATTTGAAATGCTTAAAACATTTTATTTAAAATGTTTGTATTTTATAAGAAAAAGAAACCACATATTTAGATATATCAGATTAGATTATCTTAGAATAAGTTTAGACAAAATGTATTAAAATCACCACTATTGCTTACTAATCGTATTTAAATATTTTGTGTTTTAAATATTTATTATTATCTACTTAAATGACTGTTCATCTATACATATAAGTACTTGGATGACCGAGCTTAGCTCGGTTTTTTTGTATATATATATAAATTGTGTTTATTGGAAATGATATTTAAGTATGATGAAGTAATATAAAACTTCTTAGCAAACACCAATTGACTTCGTGTCACTTAACAACGCCATCTGCTGGAACAACTTTATTGCTCACAAAAAATAGTATTCTTGTTTGGCAATAGATGTCAGGAAGAGTCATATTTTTCAGTATAAACACGAATAAAATGACATTCGTTAAAAATTATTCCTAGCTCAATCGATTTATCGCCCCCGAAACCCGCTACATACTAAATTTAATGAAAATCGTTGGAGCCGATTCCGAGATTCCTATAATAATAATATTTATATATATACAAGAATTACTCATTTAAAGGTATAAGATAAAACTAAATCTGCACATTAAATATTTTTGAAAAAAGCTACCTAGTATACAGGATATATAATCCAAAACAAGAGTTATTACTTTTTTTGTATCTTTGTCTGTTCACTTTATACGCAAAAACTACTTTACTGATTCTTACCAAATAGTAGTAGCTTATACTCTGGGCCACTCTTTAGAGCGCGAAAATCCATCATTTTCGTCACAAACCTCGAAAAGTGGGAGTTTTGGCGCCATCGAAAGAAAAGATGGTCGAAGTTTTTTCATAATTACTGAATTTCGTGTTGATATTGAGTGAAATTAGTCAATTTTGGTGGCATTTTGTACAATTTCGTTCAGTGAAAGTGCAGAAATGAAATAATCAGGAAGAAATTACAGTATCGTGTATTTCCTCGTTGCCGCGAAACCTCGTTATATGAGCCTGGGTAATGAGGCCATAGCTTTACCCAAGAGTCTGACTTGACTAACTGACGACTTATTAGTTATGACTGATGACTAATTATAATTTGTTAAAAATGATGTAAATTTTGAAGCAAATTTCTACTTGACTAATGGCAAAATACTAACGTGAAGGCCAATACTTAAAGAAAGAAAGAAAGAACCTCGAAAAGTGACTTCAACTCGCCGACCCGGTGAACTTCGTTCAATTGGCACACGAATCAACCCTACCGTACTAGGTCATCTTATGAAGTTATATAAGATGACCTGGGGTGTCACCACATGCTCTTAAAACAGTATTAATACCTTAATGTCACGATGACGTATAGATTCGTTGTTTAATTATAATAATTAGTATGTCCCCGTGTTGGTCCGGGCTCGTTTGTAGAATAGACCATCTGCCTTCCTTGCCAGGCAGCTCGTAAAAGGCGAGTATAGTGTAGTGGTAGAGTTTAGCAGCGACTTGTCCGGATGGGTACCACCGCCTTACCTATTCCT
>NJDC01005820.1:116675-131370 GCA_002245475.1 Calephelis virginiensis | reverse complement strand
TCGGTTTCCTATTGGCCTAGTAATCGCTTAAATCGGGAGGCAAAACAAGTATCTTCACGCCCATATCCCGAAGAGGTAGGCAGAGGCACAACCAGGGCACCCACAACTAGCCGAAGACACTGAGTCTCACAATGTGATAGGTGGCAAGCTTATCGGCCAACCGGGCACGTATCCAATCCCGAGCAACGTTTTTTTATTAGAAAATTGGAAAAACCTAATTTTATTTTTGTTGCCCGACCCGGGATTCGAACCCGGGACCTCATGCAATCTTATACAACAACTAAACCACTAGACCACAGAAAAATCGGGAGGCGTTTCATTTTTAGAGGCGGTTACAAAAGTAATATAATCTTGGTTCTCAGTAATGCAGACACATACAGACACAAATACCTGTCTCAGCTGTCGACTAGGATTCGTCGTAGACTTGTGTAGAAACTAGAAAGCTACGCAGTTACAGTGCCGTAGAATGTAGATCCGTCACCTTAGCTCGAAAACAAGTTCGAGTCCCGTGATATAGTACGTCAGAGCAAGCGAATGAATGAATGAATAAACTGTATTGTTCATAACTAAACTTACAACAAAGTAAATACAAATAAGTATTATTAACAGCGATTATACATTGTATTACACAAAAGGCGGCTTTATCGCCATACAACGAGCGAGCATTTTAGAAGATGGAAAAAGATTCGTAAACTTTAGTTTTAATTTTTAAGTCAAAGTTTCATGTCAAAGTCTTCTCCTTCAGATAGGAAATTCTTATTAAAATTGGTGGAGCAGTTTTGCCTAGATTTGAAAATAAATAGGCAGTTGTATGAAAAGTCTGTTTTTAATAAAATCGGTATACCTATCTGCACCTCTCCTCTAACCTCTATGGTCGAAACTCAAGCCGTCTTATTAATAAACATGGACTAAAGTACTCCAAGGTTTAAACTGGTGTTATTGTTTTTTAAAATGCTGTGATGCAGACTATATTATCAGCTTTACTTTTACCTTTTGAGATCTTGAAAAGGCAATGGATAGTTTTTACCATTGCCATCATCATAATCGACACAGGCAAAGCACGTTACAGCTGGTGGAAAATAAATTAAAACCTTAAAATAATGTTTTTCAGAGGTCAAAGGAACCCTGCCTCATAGAATTAAAAATAGGAGTAAAACAAAGTTTAATTAAATTTACAACTTTTTTTTTATTTCAAGGTATTTTTGTTTTAGCACTTGCTCTGTGCTTGATTTAAATTTCTACACATTTTAAAGCAGAGGTTCCCAAACTTATTTCATGTAACGCCCACTTTGAAAATCAGTTGTTTTGTAGCTCCCCCCCCCTCGTTTTTTTCTTGTCAATAACCTCAATAACATATTTGTTGCGCCTAGTTTAAAAAAAAACATTTTTTTCAAGATTTATACCGCCCCCCTCTAGGCTTCCAGCGCCCACAAGGGGGCGTTACCGCCCACTTTGGGAAAGGCTGTTTTAAAGAAAGAAAACATTTCACCTCAGACTGGAATTCTAACCCGTACCGTTTCGGCTTTAGCTGACGAATGCACTAACAATTTGAGCTACGAAGACTTCAAATGCTGTGGCGAAATTTTTAAATCCTTTCTTACCCGTTAACGCGGGAACCGTTTACCCGTTAACCAATAGACACACAGTTCTGAGTACCTACTAAATGAGTTTATCGTTACAGATGAAATTCACATTTATAATGGCCACTTTCGTTTCTCTCAAGGTATCTTTATTTCAGCCAAGTGCTGAAATAAAGATCTGACTAAATTTCTCAAATTTAAAAAAAAGGAAAGACTATATCGAATATATAGGGTTACCTAAATATTTTGGAGGATATTATCGAAAATACATGTATGCATCTGATTTTACACAACTTCTCTAAAATACGCTTCCTGCAAAGTTAACTTTGACGACTTCAGTTCGACTTGAGATTGCCGGTGGAGGAAAAAAATCAAACTAAAAAATGGAAAAATAAATAAGAATGTGTACGCTGCATACTCCGCTGAATTTTAAAACTATTCTGTACGAGTATAACAAACATATGTTAACTAAAGAACGGACATTTCTTTAATATTCACTCTAATGCTTGTAGTTACAGTAGCAAAATTAGACAACAGTCCGAACTTTGGCCTACGTATATTTTTTTTATATAAACTTGTACGAAAATAAGAAACAATAGTTTTTAAAATAAATTTCATGATTCACCACATCCATGTCCATTGAAAAAATACCGGCAAAAACGAGAATATTTTTTTAACATGCTCTTAAGTTTATTATGGAAAAAGCGTGCGATCTCAGGCGATTTTAAGTACCAGGTTGGCAATGGGCTTGCCACATTTATGGTAAGATTAAAATACCTATCGCTAGTCGTGGGTGCTCTTGTTGTATCTCTGCCTTACTCTTCGGTAATACAGGCGTGAAGATACTTTTTCCTCTGTTTCAGTAGATATCCTCTCCTAGTCTATGACTATTCGCTCTCAAAGTTCGTTGCAATCAGTTCGTGGCAATCAGTTTAGGCGTTGAGTCGTGATTAAGTACCAAATAAACACACACAGCTTTTTAAATTTTTATGAGGGCGACAGACGACTTTCATGATGTTAAAAATGACGTGTCCTAAAACTCACTAAAGATTGTACATTGGCAACCTAGAGCAGCGGCGTCCTTACCCATTGCGAGGCTCCGGTCGGCAGGTCTTTGCGAGGCCCTATATCTTTCATTAAAAGTATGAGATGCGAAAGAAGAAAGAAGAAGCATTTTTCAACAAACATGACAAATACTTTAGGTATTTGTATTTGTATTATATTTGTTGAAAAATGCTATAGCTCTAACAAATAAATAAAATTTTTGTTTACAAATATTTTTCATTTATTAATGATTTACTTACATTGAACAAATAGATGTGATAAATTTTAAAATTGATATTTTCGGCTTTTCTTAAGACTCAAATCTTTAGTTAAACCATAATAATTTAAAAAATGGGCGACGTAATT
Organism: Calephelis virginiensis; assembly: GCA_002245475.1. Taxonomy (NCBI): domain Eukaryota; kingdom Metazoa; phylum Arthropoda; class Insecta; order Lepidoptera; family Riodinidae; genus Calephelis; species Calephelis virginiensis. The sequence goes on along the minus strand of NJDC01005820.1, from coordinate 128,380 downwards.
TTCTATTGATAGAATAAATAGCAAGGACTGAAAGCCGATCTTGAGTCAAAGAATTTCTAAAGTACGTTTTAATAATTTCGAGTCTCGAAAAAATCCTTTCAGTAGACGCAACTGTAACATTTGTGGTAGCAATAATTCTCTGGACTATTTCGACAGTGGGAGTTCAGTTAGGGGGATAGTGGGAGGGAGCTTCAGTTTTTTTTTCTATTAAATATTTCAGCACCGAGATGGTGTCGTCGTTTCCTTCATACACAAGGATGAACATTACAATTCTTCATACAATTGTTGTCCATTAATATCACATGATACTCCTTCCTACTGTCATAGTTATGTGTAAGTCGCTGCATTGCTTCAGAATAGAATACAATATATTTTTATTCACATTCACCTAACAAGAGGCACTTGTGACGACTTCAAAATTCAGTATCCCTAATTTCCTTTAACCTTTTTATAATATGATACATGAAACCGAATATGCTCTCATGATGTTTAAGTGCCTCAAACCTAGGATGGCAGTTTGCGCGCACATTGTCGACAATGACAAAGAAATTGTTTATTTTGAAAATTTCTTCTGCATTCAATTCATGAGCTTTATCTTCCCTTTCATAATCAAAATACTTCAAAATGCATAATCAAAATCTTCTGACTTCTTTGAATTGGGTGTCAATACCATTTTCCTCGAAAACAGTTTCTTCGATAAATTTCGAGCCAATTTATGAATGCGTCTAGGTGTTGTATAGCCACATCCAAATGCGTGTTTTCACTTTGCCACATTTTACTTATAACATTTATCTTCATAAGAATGTCATATTATATGAAGTGAAACTATAAATTCGAAGGTAGAATGACATTCACTGAACAACTGACAATCTGTCGCAATTTCTGCTTAATCCTTTAAATCGTCACATATATCGCTTAGTTGGTATTTAACGGCCTTCACTGATGCTACCCTGCACTCCCATCTAGTTTCAGAAAGTGGTTTTAGCGATAACGATTTTACATGAACATTTCAAATTGTCCATCTCTGACTTGAGTCGGATGATTTTTTATTCGAGTTTTCACGTGACTGGCAATTACAGTACTTTATCCTGTATACTTCAAATCCTCGGTCAAATCACACACCTTGATCTAACGCTAAAGTTAGCAAATTATATGCTTGTATTATGGGTATTATTAAACTATATCTAATATAGTTAGATAATAATATACAAATAGATACCGGAAAAAAAAATCAAACATGGCTTGTATTTAGAAACACTAAGTAAAATAAGAAATTTTGTAGATTAAGTGAAATGTAAAATATTCATTACTCATTAGCATGTACGCTAGATCGTAATGTAGAGTTCCTGCAGTCATAGTTACTGCTGCCGGTAGACTTGCTCAATACACCTAACATATGCACCTGTAACATCTATGGTGTGTACAAGCCACGTTGTCTACAATCATGAGAGCCGTGTGTTTCTCCACTGATCCTTCACCTGAAACTAACAAAAAAAAGGAAGGAGTTATCACAGCTGCTTATGGGAAAAATATAACTTAACACGTACAATGACCCTTAACTCACATAGAAATTGAAAAAGGGGTCGAATATGACCAAGCTTTTCTTAAGAAGCTTATGTCCAGGCACCCACGACTAGCCAAAGACATTAAGTCCCACAATGTGATAAATGACAAGACTATCGCTAACAGGGCACGTATTCATCATTTTTATTAGAAAATTGAAAGTACACATTTTCTATTTTTCTTTGTTGCACGACCTGGGGTTGGAACCAGCAACCTCAAGAAGTCAATTTCGACGCCGGACAGCTACACTACAGTATTTTTAAAGTTGGAAAGAGTTTAAATTATTATCTACGCAACATAGTAGTAATTTAAACTCATTCCAACTTTAAAAAATACAAAATATTAAAAATGGGCTATCTTAAGAACTGGGCCATCTTAGGCGCAAGCACCTTATTAGTATGGATATTTTTTTGATTTGATTTATCTTAAATAAAGAGTATTTGATTTTAAATAATCTGATATAATGGACATAAAAACAAGGTAATGTGTCCTTTTAACTGACTTAAAAAATAATTAATTAATTTCTGAACCTATTGAAAAAGCGAACTTCCAATGAGTTAGGAATGGGATCAATTTGCCACCAATTTTGGATTTGATCCGATCCGAATCCAATTTTTTACTATCCTCAATTTTTCTTAGAAGTCTGAGGCTCGTGAGAGTACTTGTGAAAGATGTAGAGTATGGTTTTTTGATTTTTCCCCCAACAATGTGTACAAGTACGACTCACACTTGGCCGATTTTATACATTCAATGTTTCGCGCAGTTAAACCTGGCCTGATGTGGGCGAAATTGATCAAGATGATGCAACTAGTATTGATTTTTTTAAATATGTCCATTCAATATCTACCACAAATCTATCACTGAATAAAAAAAATAAGATGCTTAAACAGTAAGAATTAATTTGTAACTAAAAAGTCTTAAAAGTATAAATTCGATTAACAAGAAAATAAATGGAATATTTATTTGCGAACGCGTCTCTACGTTACGAAAGCAGACGGTGATGGCCGAAGGGTCCCGAAGTGGAAAGGTTGCAGAAGGGTTTCCCGCGCATGTGCACCCGACTTTTGAATCAGATGTGACGTCATTGGAACTAGGGATGCTATTTTCTTTAATATTCGATGTTTTACGTTACCTTAATCAATAATTTGACTTTCTTTATTTACTATACTTTTACTGTGCTTTCATAGTGATAGTCATATTCGTTTATTTCGAAAAACAACAGGCAAGAGAAAAAATGTTTTGGAAAAAGCGAAAATCCTATTGAGATTGCTATACTCAGTACTAACTTAAGAATTTTAATTTAATTTAATTGGAGAGACTTGATTATTATATCAAAATAAATGTTGCTGGTAGATATCACAAAATTGCAACCGAGTTTAATTCTATTGAAACATTAGATATTCTCGAAAAATTCACTAGGACTTCTGGACTATATAACGATTTGTCTATATTTTGAACAGTATTTTCACCTGACCTCAACTATTAGAAGGACTGTAAAAAAACTATTAGGAGGACTTAAGGTACCATATTTCGCAAAAATCAGTTAAATGTGAAAGGAATACCACCTCAATAATAAAAACAAATAAAGTATTGTTTAGTGGAAGCTCCAGACGTAAGCTGAACTTAATACCTAACTTGTTAAACAACGCATTTTAGAAAATAATGTAATAATACATTGTAGTGTGCTGTGCTGTGTTGCAACTTGCCCGGGTAAGGATCCACTTCCTTACCTGTTTCTGCAGCCATAAAGTCATGTTCCGGTCTGGAAAGTAGGGTAGCCGGTAGACTTGCACAAAGGGCATAACACCCCGGCCACAGGACAGCGACGCATCTGTAACATCTATGGTAGTTATAGGCCACAGTTGTCTTTTACCATCAGAAGAGAAGTGTGTATGTTCGCTGACCTTTAACTGGAAAAAATAAATAAATAAGTAAATAGTACAAAACAAATACAAAATTGTAAACAAGCAAAAACATCCTATTAATATTATAAATGCGAAAGTTTGTAAGTATGGATGTATGGATGTTTGTTACTCTTTCACGCTCGAATGGCTGAACGGATTTGTCTGAAATTTGGAAGACAGATAGATTGTGACCTGGATTAACATATTGGCTATTTTTAATCCCAATCGCACACCGGGTTTCTGTGAAAACGCGGGCGAAGCCGCAGGTAGCAGCTAGTCTTTAATAATTAGATAATGTCTTTTTGACATTACAAATGTATATTTATAGCGCAGAAAATATTTCATACTAAACTAAACCATTTCATAATCATTTTGTTGCTTTCATGTTCAATAAAGATTAAATGTATAATGCAGGGTTGTGTCGCCTCCACCACGGTTTTTTTAAGTTATAGAAGGCAAACAAGCAGACGGATTTCCTGATGGTAAGAAATTAACGCCGCCTAGAGACACCAAAGATGGTGCGTTGCCAACCTGAGGTCAGTATGTTAGGCCTCGAGCAAAAGTAAGTGTACCGGCTAGATTACCCACCGAACCGGAACACGTTATGATGTTATGTCGGCAGGAATAGGTAAGGCGGTGGTACCGATCCGGGCGAGTCGCTGCGAAACTCTACCACCTAGTCAGATGTCACGGTGTTAGTGATGATAAGCCTATGCTCGCCTTTTACGAGCTGCCTGGCAAGAAAGGCAGATGGTCTGTTCTGCCACCAAAATATCAGTACATGGCGTATTCCAATTTTAAAGAATGATATGTAATAAATTGACGTACTTTTGCTATACTGGAGGACTACCACTTGTCTAAAGTGCGTTTCTTACCTAGTCAACAAGTCATATCATAGTTTTTGTCCCTAGGGCATATTCAAAGTGACACATTTTTAATACGTTTATATGTCTGTCACACAATTACTCGGCTTATTTGTTATGACCAATTTTTTAACCAATTCCAAAAAGGAGGAGGTTGTCAATATGGCGATATGGTTATCATTATTTTGCTATACGAGTTTTGTATTGTTACGAGACTACTCGCAAATAACGAACCAATTTCATTTTTTTTAAAGTAGATAAGCCATGATTCCAAATTTTAAAACTTCGCCATGATTCCAAGATGATCGTATTTAAATTTTATCATGTTTACATATTATCCTCATAATGTAATAAATGCGAAAGTTTGTGAGAACGGATGGTTTGTTACTCCTTAACGCACAAACTAATGAACGGGTTTAGATGAAACTCTACAGGAATATAGATCAGACATCAGAATAACAGGCTACAATTTATGATAAAAGTATAAATTAGTATGCTACCAAAATCGCGAGTGGAAGCTATTATTTGATAATGTTCTGCATAATTTTGATGAAAATTGTATAGAGCAATCTCGGTCCTTTTTTTTTACAAAAAAACCTTTAAACCTTTTTGGTACGTGGTAGCAGTAAATAGAGGCAATTTCTTGCGTTTGTCGGTTTTGATGCGTTTAAATATTATTATATTGGATTGATATTTTAAATGACTTCCTTGATAAATATAGAAATTAGTTCGAAGATTTTTAAAATCAATCTCTAAACTTAAACCGACTTTTCATATAATTTTATTTATCTCTTTTAAATTACTTACCTATTTCGTTACAATTTATGCGCACGCATCTGCAAATTTTAATTTTTTTTTAGAACTTTTAGTCACGATGTTATCAGGAGTAAGGGTTTATTTCAGAGTTGGTCCAAGAAGAAGTCGGTAGATAGTAGAGTTTCGTAGCGACTCGCCCGGATTGGTACCACCGTCTTACCTATTTCTGCCGCCATAACGTCAGTGCTTGTCGTTGATGTGTTTCGGTATGAAGGATAAAGTAGCCAGTAAATTTACTTTTGCTCGAGGCCTCAGGTTGGCACCGCACCATTACCACATTTGGTGTCTCTAGGCGGCGTGTATTTCCTACCATCAGGAAATTCGTCTGCTAGTTTGCCTTCTAATATAATAAAAGAAACATGCTCTATAAGAGAATATACGAACTGCCGCCCTGCCCAGCAACTTATCTAAAGAGCATGGGTTCTATCAGTCATTACCAACAAGACTGACGGCAGAGTGTAGCGCAATAACTTTCTCGTACCCGGGGGTTAAGATAGCACATCAGACCCCAGCCACAAGACAGCAAAGCACCTATAACATCTTATATCTATGTTGTCTACAGGTCCCGTTTCTATTTAACCATTAGAAGAGCCGGTGTGCCTGTACGCTGTCTTATCCTGTAAAAAAACATTTGATCAAACTACTGATACTAACCTGCCAAAGGAATTCAATTAGCTTTTGCAGCTTAACAGAGATTAAATCAATTTGTTAACATACTTAATGGGTTACTTTATTGTTATTTGCTAACATACATACAACTCGTAAGTGGCGATTACAGACTTCTGATAATAGAGTGGTGTTCAGCAATTTGTCGGGTCGGTAGGAATCTGCCATTGAATCTATGCCGCCTTATGATAGTGTTTGGCATGGTCATGTTTCAGTTTGATAGGTTAGGGAAGCCAGTAGACTTGCACCTAAGACCTTACAGCCCGACATGACAGCGACGCAGCTATAACATTTATGGTGTCTCGCCTCGTTGGTCGAGTGGCTAGCGTACACGCCTAACTACACTGACCAACCGCGAGGCTCGGGTTCGATTCCCGACGGGGGCATTCATTTGTATGATGAGCATTTAGATGCCTGCATTTCCGGGTCTGGGTGTTTATTCAATTTATTCAGGTATCTATTTAAGTATTTTAATGTATTAGAATCGTTGACTAACATCCATAACCCTAGTATATAATTTGCTTAATTTGGGGTTAGATGCGATTTGTGTAAGTTGTCCAGGGATATTTGTATTTGTGTTTTGTCTGTAGATCATGGTTGTCTCTTATCATCTCAATTTAGGAGAATTTATGCGTCCACGTTTGCTTTTATAGAATAAAAACATACAACTTAAAATTTAGAGAGAGAACCATACTGGACCTTCAAATGTAAGAAAGGTTAGTTTCCTGTCTGCTATTACAATCCCGTGCTAGATAAAAAGTTTTCATCACGTAATAACGACAGCAAGGTTATCTCAATAGCCTTGTTAAATTTAAACTGTTTACTTAACTGACTTTGATGGATGCTATTCATATAAAATACTAGCAATAAACACTTTTTAAATGATTTAACGTCATATAAACGAAAAAATATCCAATAAATAAATACATTATGTAGAAAAAATAGACCAGTTAAAAAATATTTTTACAGCGTATGTACTTCTTTTGTATATAAAGTATTTTTATCGCTTTGTTAAAAATAACTCAGTATGTGGGATTTTTTAATCAAAACAAAATACGCATCGCCAGTGATGACTTACTTATTTATATGATACTGATACTGATGCTCCGTAAGCGTAACTGAAAGTACCGAGTCTTCATAGAAATACTGCCTATTCTTAAAGAAATTAATACCGGAAGAATACTATTAATGTTATAAATGCGAAAGTTTGTATATTTGTTTATTCGTTAATACTTCACGAAAAACTGCTGTAGTACTCTAAACTGAGTAACTTGGATTAACACATAGGATTCGTTTTTATCCCGAAAAAAGTGTTAAAACCATTAACCACGCGGGCAATAGCTAGTTATTAAAATATTTAAAGACTTAAAGCGATTTAAATAAAAAAAAACATGTCTACAATTAGGTTAGGGGGTCGTCACAACCCATTTATACCATAAAAAGAGCTATGAACGATAAACGTTCTGCCTGGCAGTTCGTAAAGGTGAGCTTTTGTTACATGGGTCACTACCAAAAAGACCAATAATTGTAGAGTAGGTAGTAGAGTCAAATTTCTTGAGTAAGGGTGCACTACCTTACCTATTCCAGCAGCTGTAACGACAGTGTTTGGCACTGTCGTATTACGACCTGAAGTGTAGGGTGGTCTGTAAACTTATACAATAGACCTAACACACAGCAGTGTTTATTCGAAGTTCGCAAAATAACAAAAAAAAAATCTTTAATTTTCCAAATTTTTCTGTAAAAATTTAAATTGACATGAGGTTAACACGAAAGCTACTAGAACGTTTCGATATGACCTAAGTCTTGCAAATGTCTATAGGCTACGATTTTCTTCTGTTATAAGAACTCATAATGACTACTCTATCGCATACCGTAAATCGACAAAAATGATACCATATCTCGTTTTTATTTAAAACGTAACATTTGCCTTTTAAGTCTTGTATTGGTAGGTAATAAAATAAATTGAAGACATCGTAATTAAACTTAAGAAAGTAGCCCAATTATTGCACTGGGTGAAATTTTTTGTCGATATAAAAATTACAGGATGCCCATCTCTATTTTACACTGAGAGTCTGTGATCAGTGTAGCACGCCCGTCGCAGTTGCACAGCCGTGTGCAAATTCGAATTTCGAATAAAAATTAGGATTCCGAAGAAAATTATAGCCTTGCGAATGGCCAGTGTTTTTAGTAACATATTCACGTGTTAAAAGTAGGTTTTATATTTTTTTAATTGTTTATCTTGTTGTTTTCTAAAAACTAAGGAATTACAAAAAACGTTCAGTTATTAACACATTTTTTACTCTAAACTAATTAAAACTATGATTTAATTTAATATTAACGAAACATTTTTTTTATTTATAAAAGCAATGTTTTTACCATTTTTATTAAAATAACGCATGTATTCAGTTTCGAGTTAGCAATAAAATGATGAAATTACAGTATTTAGCTACATTAATAGCAACAGTTAAATTATGGTTTTGTTTGTTTACATAAATAAGTTAAAAGGTTAGGAAAAAGGTTTGGTGCATTGAGGTTGGCTTGGCACATGTCCTGAAGGTTTTATTGATTGTGCGCGGAAAGTGGAGGGGCAGGGGTGGGGAAGGCCTTTGGTTCCAACGATTCTTGTCACGTGGTCAGCAAGAAAGTTTCCGCTATAAATTTTGTCAGATAAATCAATATAAAGTTTGTAAAATGTTTTTTTGGCTAACGTGAAGTTTTTTGGAGGTCAAATTTCTTGTTCATTTTTTTCGAGTTATATTTATGAATTTCGAGTATTACATAATATACTTATTTATTATATTATATCCTGTTAGAACTGTTGCTTATAAACCAAATATAAATGAAAATATCTGAAGAAATGGCACTAATTACATCAAACTAAGCAAATTATACACTTCTGTTATAGAATAAGTAAACTATAATTACTTATACAAAAAAATAACGTCATCAAATATCGAAATTAACCCAAACCCAGAAATACAAATCGTCGTGTCAGTGCTTACTTGTCCTATCAGTTGTGAGATTTTATGGCAGAAGATTTTTTATTGTTTTAAACAAAAAGCTATAATATCAAGACTTGAAAGTTATTCTTTTTTTTATTAAGTGTTAGAAAAAAATATTATTTTTTGAATATATATATATTGAATTATATATAGATTATATATTACATACATATATTGAATTTACATATCACATAGCGTTTTTTAAATAGTGATAAATTTAATGAATGGTATGAGAACATGTAAATACTACGTACCTAATAGAAGCAAGGAGACCAAGGTTGACATTCCACGATCAGATCACTCGGATATTATCTGAGGGCGGTGTCAAGAGTCTCCGAAACCGGCGTGTTTGTATGAAAAGGGTAATGAATGTGAAGGAAGTTAGACAGGTTTGTCAGGATCGTGAGGTCTGGCACTAGATACCCTCTGCCTACCCCGTAAGGGACTTAGCGTGTAGATATATATGTATGTATCATGTATGTATGTATGTATGTACCTAATAGAACAAATAAGCACTGAGGCGACGAATATCAAAAAGAGTTTGATAAAAAGTTGCCAATTTGTTGCGGGGATAACTACTAATGCCTGGTTTCTATATTCAAGAAACGAGTGGTTTTGATTACGGAAGGTAGTATTTGATACGATTAGTAGGATTGTTAACAACGGTTGCTCATTTTCGACAGTTGACTCTGAACCTTTTTTTAAAATATGAGTAACGCTCCGTTACTTTTGAGGAAAACTACGAATGGTTAAACTTACGGATAACGTTTCGTTGGTTATAGGAACCGCGTATAAGCCTCTTGCTTAACAGTTGATATTGCGGGGTCGTAAGTGGAATTCCCTGACCTACAACAGAATTTGGAATAGGTCTAATTCACCCCATTCATTGTTGGCCCTTGAAAAACTTCATTGATAATGTTCGAACAGAACACTTAGGTATACTGTTACAAATTATTGTTAAAATCGCTCAGGTATTTATCCGAAGGTAGTTACAAGTCTTCTAGCGTGTTTGTATAAAAAGCGTAATAAATATGAAGGAAGCCAGCCAGGTATGCAACTACGTACTTGGCGTGAAGATGTGTATGTGATATGTAAAATTTTAAAATCGAGCGGTCTCGGTTTTATGTATTTCCAATCGACTTCAAAAAAGGAGAAGTTTTTCAATACAACTGTTTTTTATTACCATTTACCTCAGAAGATTATTTTAGAGACCAATTTCAAATACTAGCGGCCCGGTACGTGCTTCGCTACGTATAAACTGCTTTAATCGAAGTACAGTCAAAAAGAAATGACCGCATAAATGACAACACAACATAAAAAAAGAAAAAAAAACAACTGAAAAAACATTCAGTATGACATCACAATATCCATCTGAAAAAAGTTTCAATTTGACTGAAAAATAGCCAAGTGACGCCTTCTTCTATTATTTTTTTTGAAAAACATCCATTAACGAAATGATCAGCCATTTATTGAATCCATTTGTTACAAAAATGTGGTAAATGAAGAACCACTCGATCGATTTTATGCAAACTTCTCATAAACCATATTCTATTAAATAGTCCAAACAAAGCCTAAACATTTGGTTTGGATAGGTGAGCCCGAAAGGTGGCATTGATTTTTTATATATATGTACACCGAGTTTTTCTTACCTGGTTCTATTAAATTTTGTCGTCCGGTGTTTGAAGTGTACTGGTAATTATTTATTGAATGAACTTCTGTACACAATAAACTTCAGTAAGACAGGTTGTGTAGTACAAAAGGCGGTCTTATCGCCAAACAAAGCGATCACTACAAGACTACCTTTACGTCTAAGGAAATTGTGTAAATACAGGTTCAGTAAGTAAAGATTAAATATGCCAAAACTGTTGATGGAACTAAAAATTAGAAAAAGCTAAGTAGTATAAATGTAATACTAAAGTAGACGAGATGTACGGTGTAAATTCATATTAATTTTATCAGAAACACAACTTTAATTTTTGGAATAACGTATTTTTATTCAAGTTTAAATTTATATTTGTTAGCAACTATTATATTGTACTCGTCATTTGACAGCTATTGGATGTACACTTTACGTAGAGATCATTACTAAAAAGATACAGAATCAGGGGGCTGAGCATGTTCCTGAACTCCTAATAAAGAACTATCTATTATTATCTTCTTAAAGTAAACTTAAATTGTAAGTAAGCGAAGGTAACCAGGTAACCCACGATTAGCCGAAGGCATTTTAGCTCCACAATGTGATGGGTTATAAACCCATCTTCAATTGGGCACTCACGGTCAATGGCGTTTTTTTTTATGATATTGGAAAGCAAAAAAGCAGACGGATTTTCTGGTGGTAAGAAATTCACCCCACCTAGAGAAACCAAATGTGGTAATGGTGCGTTGCCAACCTAAGGCCGGGATGATAGGCCTCGAGCAAAAGTAAGTTTACCGGCTACCTTACTCTCCGGACCGGAACACGTCAACGGCAAGCACTGACGTTATGGCGGTAGGTGAGTTGCTGCGAAACTCTACAACCTAGCAGGATGTCACGGTGTTAGTGACGGTAAGCCTATGCTCACCTTTTACGAGCTGTCTAGTAAGAAGGCAGATGGTCTTATCTACAAAGGAGTCCGGACCAGCACGGATAATTTATTAAAAAAATGAAACAACACTGAATTACCGACTCAAGAACCGAACCTGAGACCTTTTGTAGTCAACGCCAATAATGACAGGACACTAGGCCATATAGATGATAACATTAAATTTATCTTCTACACCAATCCCTTTAACGGTATACCTACGGTACGTGAACCGTTGAACCGTGTGAACCAATGACATGCTATTATTGATTTATATCTATAAATATTTTGCAATATTTATAAACAACTAAGTAGATTAGACGTTGCGTT
>NJDC01005820.1:86327-111450 GCA_002245475.1 Calephelis virginiensis | reverse complement strand
TTTTTCAATAATAATAATTACAATACTCGTATAAACTAGATTAAAAATATAAATTACAATCTTACTTTAACTAAAATAAAAGGTACAACAAATCACATTACAAATTTTAGTGGGAGATTGAAAACTCTATCCCCAAGCATGTTCATCTTCCAAATACTAGCCTTAGAAACCGTATAATAGCCTTTTTGACATAGTTTTGCTTTTATACATTTTTTAAACTTATTTAAAGGTAGATCTCTAATACCAATGGGCAACTTATTGTAGAAACATACACATTGACCCAAAAAGGATTTACTAATTTTATGGAGACGAGTTTTGTATACGGCTAGATTATTTTTATTCCTCGTATTAATGTCGTGAACATCACATTTTTTTGTAAACATATATAGATTTTTTTTAACATACATTAAATTCTCATAAATGTATTGAGAACTGAAGGAACAATCTTTATCCGATCTGGTGCTAGTCAGTTTTTAGAATTATATAGACGCGTAGATTACATATAGATTTCTTGTGTGCGTGTGTAGGTATGTCACTAAACTCCTAAACGACTGGAGCAGTTTTGATGATTTTTTATGTGTGTTCAAGGGGATTCGAGAATAGTTTAGATTCTCAATTTGGTCCACTGGAAAATGTTTTTTTATTTTTTTTTTATTTGTAAGTAGTCGTTGATTTGCTAATGTTTTAGGTACATTGGATCCGGCAGACTGCGCTACTATCGAAGTATCAAATATTATGTAGTAGCTCTTAATGTCAAGCGATACGAAGTTTGCTGGGGCAGCTGGTAATTTTGTAAAAATCGCAAATTGTTTTACTTCTTAAAAATGTTTCCTAGACGACGGCCATGTGTCTTCTGCGCCCCGCTTTTGAAAAAGTAGACCCGGGGCTGATTGAAATTTACAAAGGGCCAAGTTCAAACCATGTTTTAGTTAATGCTGAGTTAGAAAGTTATAAACTACTAACGGTACCGCACGTGTTTCGTTACCTATAAACTGAAATATTAAAAAACATATAATTTGCGTTAATTGAAGGACGTCCAAACAAAAATGACTACATGAATGGCATAACACAACAAAACAAAGAAAGAAAAAAAATAACTGAAAAAAGTTTCAATTTGACTGAAAAATACCCATTAACAAAATCCACCATTTATTGAATTAATTTGTCACAAAAAAATTAATAAATGAAGAACCGCTCTACCGATTATATACAAACTTTACATAAACCATCTACTAAATAGTCCAAACAAAACCTAAACATTTAGTTTGGATAGGTGAGCCCGTTCTGAAGTTATAAAATTACAACGAAAAGTAGCATTGATTTTTATATATATAGATATGAGTGTTCGTCAAAAGTAAGAGTTGTTAATTCCGACTATAATCGACTTCGTCCTTCGATTTCAAGAAGCTACGTACACAAAAATTAAGTATTTTCCACATTTTTTTAAAAAATTTTAACAAATTCAGTAAACATCCAGAAATATAGACATTTAAATGTCCGTCAAACAAATGCCTAACCCCCTTGGGGATCGAGCCTGCTGTTAGTGACGTTATGCGCGACGCTAACCCCTCAGTAAATGTAGGCACGAATTATATTCAAATGTCTACGTTTTTGGGTTACTATACTTAAATATTTCTTTTGCAACATAATTTATAGAGTAGGCAGAAAAGCTCAGGTCTGTTGCGAGCGAGCTATGTCAATGTAATTGAGTATTTTAGAAGTGAAACAATCCTGTAAATTAAATACATACACACATATATTCACGCTAAGTCCCCTACGGTATAGGCAGAGAGTATCATGTGCCAAAACTCACGATCCTGACAAACCTGTCTGGCTTCCTTCACATTAATTATCCTTTTCATACAAACACGCCAGTTTCGGAGACTCTTGACGCCACCATCGGATAATATCCGAGCAACCTGATCGTGGAATGTCCACTTTGATCTCGTCACGTACCTATATCCATCCACATTCGCATTATATATCTGCTTTGTCATTCTTTTCACATTAGCGAACCAGCAGAGCATGTCCTTTCTCATTTTAACACCAACACTTTCTTTCAATCCCACTCTTTCTCGGATCTCACTGTTACGAATGCGGTCAGTAAACTTTACATCACAGATTTTCCGTAGCGCTCTTATGTCGACCGCTATATATTTTCATGCTTTTTCTGACATACCCAACTCTCGTTTCCATACAACAACGTTCGAATAAGAATAAGCACAGAATTATGCAAAGCTATTCTAGCTTTTGACTCAAAACCTCACTTTAAAATAGCTTACCCAACGCTCCGTTCACACTATTCCCTGCACACTCTCCTCTCTACATCCGCGGTGTACCTTCCATCCCTGATTAAAGCACAACCAAGATATACAATTATATTCACTTGTTCCAACACTGCTGTTCAGTTGCTGGACTTGACTGCATGAGGTCCCGGGTTCGAATCCCGGGTCGGGCAACAAAAGAAAATTGGGTTTTTCCAATTTTCTAAAAAAAAAAATGTTGCTCAGGATAGGATATGTGCCCGGTTGGCGATAGGCTTGCCACCTATCACATTGTGGGACTTAGTATCTTCGGCTGGTCGTGGATACCCTGGTTGTGCCTCTGCCTACCTTTTCGGGGATAAGGGCGTGAAGATACTTTTTTGTTCCAACACTGTATCATAAACAAAAACTCTTATATCCGTTCTGGCTACGTCTCTTTCAAACACCATTATTAAATAACAAGAGTATTCTACTAACGAACGATGGGATGGGATGGGCCTAATTTTCATAAAAGAATTTTATTCATATTCATTAATGCGAAAGTGTGTTTATCTGTCCTTTTTTAACGTTTTCACTTTTTTTCCACATGATGGTATATTTTTGATGAAATAGAAGGCTAAAAAGTGACAAAGGTTACTTTTTATCCCGATATCTAAACTGGTTCTGGGAGAGCCAAATAACATAGACAAAGTTGCGGGTAAAGTTTATAGTTGTTTAAGTTCCATTATATTTCTAAGAATAAAACAACTCCTTTCAACGCCTTGTATAACCGAAGTTCTTTATAAGTTTGAACCAGTTCCCGGGATAGGGGAGCAACAATACCGTAGCGTCCTTGACACCGTTACCTTTTTCTTTGAACCTGCTAGCGGTGGCATTGCAAAGGTTTTAACTTAACCAGTGTTCCACTAAGCTTAATTGTGGTAGGGGAGCCCGAGATCCTAAGTTTCCAGTGACTACAACGCCATAGCACAGTACAAATATGAAACAGTATACTAACTACCAACAAACATTCGAAGCAGCGTGTGCTTCGACGAGGTGGAGTTCAAGCGGCATTAAGAAAAAGGATGGTCGTAGTTTTTTCGTAATTATTGAATTTTGTGGTTTTTATTGGTCAAATTTAATTAGTTAGTCTCTGTGGCATTTTGTGCAATTTTGTTCAGTAAAAGTGCACAAATAAAATAATAATAAAGAAATTAGTGTACCGCGTATTTTCTCGTTGCTGCTATAACATACATCATAGCATTTTGTACAATTTTGTTCAGTAAAAGTGCACAAATTAAATAATAATAAAGAAATTAGTGTACCGCGTATTTTCTCGTTGCTGCTATAACATACATCATAGCATTTTGTACAATTTTGTTCAGTAAAAGTGCATAAATTAAATAATAATAAAGAAATTAGTGTACCGCGTATTTTCTCGTTGCTGCTATAACATACATCATAGCATTTTGTACAATTTTGTTCAGTAAAAGTGTACAAATGAAATAATAATAAAGAAATTAGTGTACCGCGTATTTTCTCGTTGCTGCTATAACATAAATCATAGCATTTTGTACAATTTTGTTCAGTAAAAGTGCACAAATGAAATAATAATAAAGAAATTAGTGTACCGCGTATTTTCTCGTTGCTGCTATAACATACATCATAGCATTTTGTACAATTTTGTTCAGTAAAAGTGCACAAATGAAAAAATAATAAAGAAATTAGTGTACCGCGTATTTTCTCGTTGCTGCTATAACATACGTCATAAGCTTAAGTGGCCACCGCTTTACTTGAGACCCTGAAATGGCTTTTTTTTATAACTTATTACTTTTGAATAATATAACCCCGATTTCGTTAAATCAAATAATTTGATGCAAATTTCAACCTGACTAATTGCTAAAACTAAACTAAGAAAGAGATTGTCGCGGTGATGCAGTAGCAACTAGCATGTGATTACTTAGGGGCCTCGTCGATGCGAATGTTGTAGTGAGTGAGCCGTTTTGAACGTTTGTAGTAAATATCCATACTGTTTCATTATTGTACTTTGGTTATAGGGACGTATTGGATTTTGTGGATTAGATTTTTTTTATTTTACGGCATGAAACAGCAAATCGGGACTCTGCTCTCCTAATTGTAAAGTTGTCTATAAACCACGGTTGATTATAGACACTATTGATGTTTTAGGTGAATTGCTGTCTTTTCGCAAAAAAAATGGTGGAGTACAAGAAAGTCTGTAAGCAAAAATAACAATTAAGAACAGATGAGATAAGATGGAAATATGATCAGACAGGTTGACGTAACGGCTAATGTAGGTACTTGTATAAATTGCGTTCGATACTCCTTTTCCCAAACGTCAAGCTTTAATCGTCTCCAAAATTTCTAAACTTTTTACGATAAATACGTTAATTTTAGTTTCTTTAGTGAAATTTGAATCTTTTTTTTTAATTTCCAATTATTTGTAATCAATTAATGGTCAAATTTTGTGCATATTTTTTTTTATCACCATTACCCAGGGTAAACTGGGAGAAAATACTTTCTGGCATTAAGTTCGCCTTTGTATATGTATATTTTTTAGTGAAGTAAAGGATTAAAATAAAATAAATAAATAATTCGTTTGAGACTCTAACTGTATAACCCCCGACGAAAAAAGAGGAGTGTAGACGGTAAACTTACTTTTGCTCGAGGTCTAACATCTCGGCCTCAGGTTGGCCACGTACCTTTGGTGTCTCTAGGCGACGTGAATTTCTTACCACCAGGAAATCCGTTTGCTTGTTTGCCAATATCAAAAAAATCAAGATGGTCTTACGAAGACCCAGTCTTACTAAAACTCCTAGCACTGTCTGTCTGTCTGTCAGTGGCGTCATAACGTTTGAACGGATGGATCGACTTCGATACAGATTTTTTTGTAATAGCTTACGTAATCTGATGGTTCTTAGCTAGTTAACATTATAGGTTTTGTCTGGGGCTGTTGATTTTTTTTTAATGAGGAGTGTAGACGGTAAACTTACTTTTGCTCGAGGTCTAACATCTCGGCCTCAGGTTGGCCACGTACCTTTGGTGTCTCTAGGCGACGTGAATTTCTTACCACCAGGGAATCCGTTTGCTTGTTTGCCAATATCAAAAAAATCAAGATGGTCTTACGAAGACCCAGTCTTACTAAAACTCCTAGCACTGTCTGTCTGTCTGTCAGTGGCGTCATAACGTTTGAACGGATGGATCGACTTCGATACAGATTTTTTTGTAATAGCTTACGTAATCTGATGGTTCTTAGCTAGTTAACATTGTAGGTTTTGTCTGGGGCTATTGATTTTTTTTTAATAATTTTTAATTTAGGAAAAGTCAGATCATGATGATCAGAAGATTATTTTAGGTATAATTTAGGGAAAGATTATGATTATTGTTATTTTACTTGAAGTAAAAAACGTTAACAAGCTTCCCCTAATGCTTCCTTACAAGGCTGAACCAGTCCGGGTACAGGGCCAACAATACTCTGGCGTCCTTGACACCGATACTCTTTCTTTGAACTTGCTAACGGTTTGCATTGCAAAGGTTTTATTCAATAAGTGTTCCATTAAAGCCGTATAAGGTTTATGCTCGCTTAGTATTTGCAGCAATTAGTTTTGATTTTTCTTAAAATTTCTTTTCATGAAAGGAGACTGTTTTTAGACATTCCCAAATTTAGCAATGATTTTTATGATAGATCACCATTTGACAATTTAATGTTAAGACATTACTAAATTTAATCTTAGAACGTATAAGCCCGCCTTAATGAAATATAATATATTGGTGCTGATTCTGCTATTCATAAACTAAGCTTATTTTAGATGTATGGCATATTTTCCAATAAACAAAATTAAGATAGATGAACCATTTTAGACTTGTAAGATTAGTCCAGACATAACAAATTATGTTTTTTTTTTCAGAGCAATCTGACAGCACTGAAAGTGTTTTGTCTCTTTCTATCACTTACGTTGAAAGAATACAGCAATAATTTAAAATTAGTTTATTGTGTTTTGTAATTATTAACTGTAAAATATGTAGAATGATACTTATATGCAAACTATGATGTGGTGAAGAATGTTATATAACTTATTTACCTTGCAGCGACTCAATACTACCAGTATCGTTTAAATAAATTGTTGTCATTTATAACACTAATTCTTTTGTTTCAGAACCGCAGAAACCAGTACTTCATACAAAAAATGATGATAATCAACGCGAACTAGACTATACCCTAGTGATGTATCTTTAGTTGGTTCCTTAACCAGTCCTAGAAACTCAGTCATATGCACAGGGAGGAAGGGAACGTGTTCAGAGATTCACTAAAGCTACGCCAAAAACTTCTACAACGGACTACAACATACTTTAAAGTTGTCGAATTCGTTAAGAAAGACGCCATTCGATACTTTACGTATGATTATGAAATACATCAATAATATATGAGCTATGAACATATTTATAGGTAATAATTACCATTCAAAAAACCTCGTTAAGCTGAAAATTTGATTTTAAGGACAATAATTTTGAATTTATAATCTGTAATCAAAATGGCGGCAAAAGCAGAGCCAATCGGTCCGCGTAACGGTCATGAATTGGCGCCATTAAATACACGTGCTGATGGCAGTGAAAGACCGCATGGTGTGACCATTGTACTTCAAGGATCTAGGAATTCCCTACAAAGAGATGTGGCAGGGGATGATCGAGCTGCTTGGTCAGGAAAATTGCAGTTTTTCCTTTCAATTATTGGTTATTCTGTTGGATTGGGTAACATTTGGCGGTTTCCATACTTGTGTCAACAAAATGGCGGAGGTGAGTTGCATTGCTTTTTTTTATAGAATAAGCGGTAACGGATTTATTAATTAATACTAGTTTTTTTAGTGTTCTTTTTTAAAAGGTTTTTTACGCGATGTTAGCCGAGATGACACTTATTAAATCCGATAAACGAATAATTAAAGTTTGATTGTAAAAAATCCAAGTTAAAATTAGGAAGCAATATTCGAATCGTCTCTACTTTTTCTTCAACTTGACAAACGTTATTTTATTAGGTTTTCCGACTATTATCTTTCTAGGCTACTCTTGTTAATTAAGCCTTAGATTTTAAATGCTCTAGCTTTGCTTCCACTAAATACACAAGGCTTAAGAATTCAGGTGTCAGCCAGGAACAACATAGTCTAAGACCTCCAAAAAAAATGCCTATTCATTCCTATGTAATCACAACTTCAACACTCCTTCCATCCAGCCTTTGTGCAGGGGGAAAAAATATGTATTTTATACATGATATTAAATATTTACATTTGAAGTCATCATTTTTGAGGTCATCTGGGGGGTGATTATGTATCTCAGTTGCCAACTTAAATTGCAAAAGTGTACATCAAATGACGTCATTTGTGTTTGCTATCTCTATTGTATTTCTGTTGGCCACTGGAGATAGCAAATATAAAACACGTCATTTGACAGCGATTCGATGCACACTCATCCATTTTGAGTTGGTAACTGAGTTACATAATCACCCCCTTAAGTGCTTTTATAATTTAAATCTATTACGTACCTATATTAAATCAGTAACAGTCAAATATCATATCCATTCAAAGAACAAGAAATGTCACCACTGTTACTTGTTTATGTAGAAATTGCATTTTATTGATTTTATTCGCCTCTGTGGTCTAGCGGTCCGGATGTTGGACTTGACTGCATGAGGTCCCGGGTTCGAATCCCGGGTCGGCCAACACAAATAAAATTTAATTTTCCAATTTTCTAATAAAAAAAAAATGTTGGTCGGGATTGGAAATGTGCCCGGTTGGCGATAGGCTTGCCACCTATCACATTGTGGGACTTAGTATCTTCGGCTAGTCGTGGGTGCCCTGGTTGTGCGTCTGCCTAGCTCTTCGGGGATATGGGCGTGAAGATACTTATTCAAAACTTTTTTTTATTCGGACATATTCGAATCAATTTTACTAAATTATTAACAATCAATGTTACAAAAAATATTTATTGTATCAATTAATATTAATTTAAAAAATTGGAAAAAATAACCTCAGATGAAGTACTGTTCCCAATTTTAGTCAGGGGCACCAGTACCAGCTCCTTCCTTTTGAATACGTAAAGCAAAAATGTTGGACCACTTGGAGGAGCATCAAATCTGGCACACTTTTAGCTTTTGTGTAGAAGTGCAGAAAGCTAATCTATAATATAAAAATGAATTGCTAAATTTGTTGGTAAGCGCATAACTTCCAAACGACTGAACCGATTTGGATAATTCTTTCTTTCCTCTGTTAGTTATTGTCAGAAGAAGGTTCTTATGAAAAGAAAAACCGGGAAAATTGTAGGGAAAATGGGAAAACAATACTTTATTTTTCCCATACAATTTGAACGGGTGGAACGAAGTTCGCCGGGACAGCTAGTATTTTATAATAATAATGCTTATAAAGTGCACTAAATCAATAAATAAAACATTCAACATACTACCATACATTTGACACATACAAACAAAAATATTGATTTTATATCACAGATGGCGCACAAGCTAAGTACATTCATAAAGTTTGGAAACAAAGTCTGGTCTGAATAAATGAAAATGGGTTTCTTATTATTTAAGTTCAAATTTCGACATAATGGGTGACCTCTATCAATAATAATTATAAGAATATTTTATTTCATATACAGACCATACAAAAGGTACTTGCTACGCATCTATGTAATTCTGAATCTATCGTCGGATTGGAACCCGGCCTCTCACTGAGAAGGTCAGGGCAAAAAAACCTTGTAGGTACATAAGTCTTTATAATTTGTGAAAGAAACTAAAAGGGCTTGTCTCTTTTTCCCATTTTTTTAAAAATATGGTTATCGCCGCTGTGGTCTAGCGGTCCGGGTGTTGGACTTGACTGCATGAGGTCCTGGGCTCGAATCCCGGGTCGGCCAACACAAAGAAAATTTAATTTTCCAATTTTCTAATAAAAAAAAATATTGGTCGGGATTGGAAATGTGCCCGGTTGGCGATAGGCTTGCCACCTATCACATTGTGGGACTTAGTGTCTTCGGCTAGTCGTGGGTGCCCTGGTTGTGCGTCTACCTAGCTCTTCGGGGATATGGGCGTGAAGATACTTTTATGGTTACAATTTTTAAGAGACTAGCTGACCCGGTGAACTACTTATCCCTTGACATTAGCAACTACTAATGGATTAAAGATTTGTTTTTCCCATTTTCCTGCAATTTTACCGGGTTTTCTTTTCATAAAAACTTACTGCTGACAATAACTAACAGCAAAAAAATCATTAGCAAAATTGGGCCATCCATTCAGGTGTGCTGCCCACGGGAAATGAGGATTAATTTTTTATTCATAAATTTAGATTAAATGACTAAAATATCCTACCTTGTGATCTTGTTTTTTCCAACCTAATTAATGAGAAGATGGGTGTTAATTAACGAGGGTCATGGATGTTGACGGGTTAAGCTATCACGTGGTATGTTAATGTCAACCCTAAAACGATTATATTAAGGTGTAAATTCATTAAAGCTCGTTCGTTTCGATTCGTTTTGATCTGTGAGTAATAGGTCCATACACCTACGTTATGTTAAGCTGGGTCCACATGCGAATCATTATAACGAATTTACCAAAGGAAAACATTAATTAATACTTTAACTGTGTTTAATATTTTTTCCTTAATTTTAAATAAGTACCTTTCAGAGGCCATCTCCCTTGACAGAGCGAAAAAACTCCTTTTTACACAAGTTTGATAATTGTGACATACAATGGTCATACACGAATACATTCATGCTGTCATGTCATTACAAATATAAATTATTGGTTATAAATGATAACTACTTGTCATAGTGGCATTAGCATGAGCATAAAATTAAAGGATTTTGTGAGTGACACATCTAAAACTATAGACTAAATTATGTAAGACACTTTTACTACACGAAATAAATTTACAAAAAATATTGTTTTAGGTATTATGTTGATATGTAAGAAACTAATCTCCCGCTCTCGAAAAGCTAGTATTTTAGATTGCTGGATAATTCAGCTAGTGCAGTCAAATTAGGTGGTAGAGATCTGTTTCAGCGTTTTAGGATTGGTATCCACACTTTTCTGTCACTATAGCGTCACCAAATCGTATTATCGTCTCTGTGGTCTCGTAATTCAAAAAAGCTTTTACTCGCGGCTTCGCTCGCATTGAAGTCATTAAAAAGTAGGTATCCCATGTTATTTCTCAATACTTGAAGAATATGTGTACAAAGCTTTATGATTGCTGGTTAAGTTTTCGCGTGAAAGTGTGATAAACAAACATACATACTCATTTATAATATTAGTAGGCGTGGGTATTATAGCAAACAAATGAACTCGGAATAAAAAGAAAATAATTTTTAATGTAGTTTTAGTAAGATTGACAAAGAAGTAATGCAATGCGAATGTGGATGGATGTAGGTACCTGGGAATCCGAATTATCCGAATGTGGTGTCAAGAGTCTCCGAAACGGGCGTGTTTGTATAGTTTGATGGAAAGTCTAATGAATGTGGAGGAAGCCAGGCGGGTCTGCCAGTATCGTGAGGATTGGCACACCGTAAGGGACTTCGCGTGAAGATATGTATGTATTACGATAGGATTATGTTCTAGGTTCTTTAACAGTTCTCATGTCTACCTTATTTCTCCATCATCACAGCAGCTCTATGATAAAGTAAAATAACATAGTCACCAAAATTAGGTATGTTACGTTTTGGCCCTATTTGTCTGGGTCTGCTGTGTAGAAAAACCATCTGCCTGCTTGCCAGAAAGCTCACAAGCGCAAAAAGGTATAAGAAATCGACTAGACCTCCAGTAGTTGTAGAGTGCAGCTTGAGTGGATCCGTCGATTTACGTATTTTTGCAGCCATATTGACAGTGTTTGGCATTTTCATGTTCCGAACCAAAGAGCAGGGTAGCTGGTAAACGTAAATTAGGACTAACATCCACAGGACAGTGACGCACCTATAACATCTATAGGCCACGATTGTCTGTTACCTTCACGAGAGCCGTGAGCTTGTTCGGTGTATTATCCTACAAAAAAATATGCTATATTTTAGCACAACCAGAGAGAGAGAGAGAAGAGAAACTCCTTTTTCACTTCCTATACCGTTTGTTTTTAACAAATGAGCGGATCTTTTTAAATTCTTGGTAAATAAATGTAAATATTCATCGCCAATATTCAAAATAAAGCATAAGCTTTGGCATTTATATATATTCTTGCTGTTCACCAGCGACTTCGTCAGCGTAGAATACTTTCGTTTTTTATAAACTTTCATCCCTTGGGACAGATTTTCGAAAAAAGTAGCCCAAACTTGAACTCGAATCTTTAGATATATGTATATCAAATTTCATTAAAACCGGCTCAGTCGTTTAGCTGTGAAAGAGCAACAGACAGACAGGGTTTCGCATTTGTAAAATTAAATAGTATAGAATAAATAAATAAATAATCCTGTACAAGTTACACAAATTGAATCTAACCCCAAAATAATCAAATTTTATGCTTGTGCAAAGTGTTAGTAAACGATTTTTAAAATACTTTGATAGATTGTAATACATAGAAATACTTAAATAGATACCAGAATAAATTTTATAAACACCCAAACCAAATGCAGACATCAAAATGTTCATTATACAATTGCCTGCCCCCATCGGGAATCGAACCCGAGCCTCGCGGTTGGTCAGTGTAGTTAGGCGTTTACGCTAGCCACTGGAACAACGAGACGTTCAAAGTATAAGTATGGATAATTTTATACTAATGTTTGGTATGACGTAAGAGTTATTTCAATACGCGTAGAAGTCTAAAAATGTAAATGAACAACTTTGTCTGAAGTTCGAGGAACCAAGTCCATGAATCTATTTGCGTTTTATTGATCTGCTACGGTGCTACACTGCGGCGTAGCTCGTAGACACATTTTAAATCTTTTATATTTATATTAATTATACTAGCTGATTACCCGCGACTTCGTCAGCGTAGAATATTAACGATTTTCACACAAACTTTCATCCTCTATTACAGTTTTTTAGGGGTTAATTTTTAAAAAAACTAATTAGAATATATTTGAATACGGCTGTTTTCATTCGGCATTCAAGATATAATATGGGTACAAAATTTCATCAAGATCGGTTTAGCAGTTTAGCAAAACCAAAAAAATAAAAAAAAAGCAAAAGACAAACAGATTTACAATATTTTATTATTATATTTAAGAATATAATAATGTTAATAAAATCAATATTGTTATCGATTTTTACTGAAAAATGTAAATGTATTTATTTCAATATCATCAATTGTTTAAAACTAATGCTAAAATATGAGAAACTTCACGTTTTATAAATAGTAAGAAATCGCATGTGCCGAACCAAAAACTTAATATATACAAAAAAGTTTATTGCATGTCCATTTGTATATACAACCAAATTCCTAATAATCTCAAATCACTTCCTTTAAAAAGTAGTAAAGGTTGACTTGTTATTAGAGAAAAACATGTTATTGTGTCAAAGTGTTTTTTTGTAGAAAAGCATTTATAATAGTAGAATGTTTGTAATACTTGATAAAATGAGAAGATCGATTTTGGTTGCCGAGAATTTTTTCGCCGTTTCTTCTCATGACTGGCTACGTTTGGTAACGTGGGTAGTTTATGGTAGATATGGTTGGATAGTAAATTACATTTTTAAAATATTTTATAATGAATAATGAAATTTGTTCAAATTTAAATATTTTGTTTACAAGTTTAAGTACATGTAATTAAATAACATTTTTTTTAGAAATATAAAAATACTAGCCATTCCGGTGAACTTCGTTCCACCCGTTCAATTTGCATGGGAAAAATTGAAACGTTATTATTTCTAGATTCCTTGCAGTCGAACGGAATAAAAAGTATTCTATGTCCTTCTCCTAGTTCTAAGCTACGTCTCCATTAATTTGCAGCTAAATCGGTTTAGCCGTTCTTGAGTTACAAATAGTGTAACTAACACGACTATGATAGTTTCAAAAATGGTACATCAGGTACAGTAGGATTACTCTTGAACCTCGATTCTTGCAATATTAGGAATTCTAATCGAGAATGTCATGTTAGACCGTACTCTTGAACACAATGCTGGCGAATTATTAACATTTAATAGTTTACAATTAATGATTCTATCGGATTCGTTTAATTTATTTGTAATTTCCCCCGTGTTGGTCCGGGCTCCTTTGCAGAATAGACCATCTGCTTTTCTGCGAGGCAGCTCGTAAAAGGCGAGCATAGGCTTACCGTCACTAACACCTTGACATCTGACTAGGTGGTAGAGTTTCGCAGCGACTCACCCGGATTGGTACCACCGCCTTACCTATTCCTGCCGCCATGACGTCATGACGTGTTCCGGTTTAGAGGGTAAGGTAGTCGGTAAACTTACTTTTGCTCGAGGCCTAACATCCCGGCCTCAGGTTGGCAACGCACCGTTACCACCTTTGGTGTCTCTAGGCGGCGAGAATTTCTTACCATCAGGAAATCCGTCTGCTTGTTTGCCTTCCAATATCATAAAAAAACTTAATGTTAACAATCCGCTAGTACTGTGGAGTTATAAGCATACCTGCTTTGTCAATCTTTTCTAATTTACTCCCAGTCGAATGAGATAAAAAGTAGGCTATGTCCGTTCTGTTCTGAAATCTTTGTTAAAAATAGTGTAATAGTGTAATAGTGTAATATTTATTTTTGTAACAGCTTATGAACACACATATTCCGCAAAATAAGTTATTTTCATTTCATTTCATAAAATGAATAATTAATACAAGAATAACATGCTATACAGGTTTATAAATATCATTTGTTTTCAACATAACCAAATTTATACGAAAACAATACAATTTGTATTTTTAAATATTTCTTTTACTATCTTGTTTAATATAAAAATGAATGGCTGAATGTATTGGTAAGCGCATAAATTCCGAACGACTGGACCGATTTGGTTGTCTTTTTTTATTGTGTTACTTATTGTCGGAAGAAAAGAAAAACCGGGAAAATTGAAAGGTGTAAAAAAAAGTATCTTCACGCCCATATCCCCGAAGAGGTAGGCAGAGGTACAACCAAGGCACCCACGACTAGCCGAAGACACTAAGTAAAAAAATAATACTTAATTTTTTCCATACAACCTAAACTGGTGGAACCACATACATACAATGTACCTAACATTATTCAGGTAATGACCCCATAACTGTATCATCGTACTGTTGATCAACTTCAATAATTAACCATCAAATATAGGTGATGTTATCCAGTATATGACTCAGCTGACACATTTTAGCTTCGATTTTCAACACATCTGCTATACAGTCCATTCTATCATTGTGTAGTCACTTGACATTCTTCAAAAAGGCTTCGTATTTCATTTAGTTAGTGTTTTTTTAAGTCGTGTTAACCCAAGTCGTACACCTTGGTTTTGCTTATTTTGAAATTTATAATTTAAGTAAGGTTTTGAATATTGTAGTACCATAACTACAATATTCTAAACTTTACTTAAATTTTAGAGATCGTCTTCAATATACTAGCCGACTTGGCGAATTTCGTTTACTCGATCGATACTCTCTCCCTGCCTTTGACTTACCGTGGGAAGATATGTATGTCTATGTGAAATGACCTACACGTTCCAATAATTTCTAACATTTTGGATTTCAAGTTAATTCATCACTTTATACTGAGTGTTGTTATATCTGTAATTTATAAACTATGATCCCTTTGACATGGGAATAATTACCCAACAATCTATAAAGACATGGGAATAATTACCCAACAATCTATAAAGACATGGGAATAATTACCCAACAATCAATAAAGTACAT
Organism: Calephelis virginiensis; assembly: GCA_002245475.1. NCBI lineage: Eukaryota > Metazoa > Arthropoda > Insecta > Lepidoptera > Riodinidae > Calephelis > Calephelis virginiensis. The sequence goes on along the minus strand of NJDC01005820.1, from coordinate 96,386 downwards.
ACTATATACCAAAAAGATTGGATAAAATCGTATGACACGTGAATGAATCGATTTACACTTTTACTTTTACCCCTCTCCCATATGAACTCCTTTAGCAAGCGGGGTAAAGAGTATCCTATATCCTTCCTCAAAACATATAGTACCTACTTACCAAATTTCTTAACGCTCGGTTAAGTAGACTCAACAGGAATCGCGGTCAGGATACAGACAGACAGACTAAAGATATAAAAATACGATTTTTTTAAAATACCTTCAATATACAAAAACCTCTCTTCCACTTTTTGTTATTATAAATATACATAGGTATTAAACAAAATTTATGAAAATAACAAAATAAGTGGATGGTAATGATTTTTGGCACCATTTAGAAAAAAGATGGTCGAAATTTTTTCATAATTATTAAATTTCGTGTTGATATTGAGTGAAATTAGTAAATTTTGGTGGCATTTTGTACAATTTTGTTCAGTGAAAGTGCACAAATGAAATAGTCATGAAGAAATTATCGTATCGTGTATTTCCTCGTTGCCGCCAAATCTCATTAAATGAGCTTGAGTAATGAGACCACTGCTTTACGCAAGAGCCTGACATGACTTACTGGCGACTTATGACTGATGAATAATTATTATAATTGATTAAAATTTGATGCAAATTCCTACTTGACTAATGGCAAAATACTAACGTCTAGGCCAAAACCTAAAGAAAGAAATCGGAAATACGCGCTAAATTTAAATTTAGCGCGTATTTCCGAATTGTTCGCGTTACTTCCAAGTTCAAAAACGAGGAAAATACTCAATTTTTCATATGTTTTTTTATAGATTACATAATATTGAAATCGAAGTCAGGTTTTTGCAGTTTTGTTACGCTTAAATTATTGTTAAAACATATTATAATTAAATATAACCGTTGTTTTAGAGCTTGTTTCTGATCTAATATTTGTTTTTCAGGTGCTTTCCTAATCCCGTTTCTCATAATGCTGGTGTTGGAGGGCATCCCCCTGTTCCTCATCGAGATGGCAATAGGACAGAAGATGCGGCTCGGTTCCCTGGGAGTCTGGAACACCATCCACCCCTGGCTGGGTGGTATAGGGATATCCAGCTGCATAGTTACTCTGTTTGTAGCGTTGTACTACAATGTTATTATAACATGGGTCTTCTTCTATTTGTTTAATAGCATCCGGGTAAGTTTTATTATTATTTATTATTTTAAACTTAAACTTTGCGATGTTATCCCATTGTTACGCCGTGTTGATCCGGAATCTTTTGCAGAATAGACCCTCTGCCTTCCTTTTGCCGTCACTAAGACCCTAACATCTGACTAGGTAGTAGAGTGGCAGCGACCCGCCCGGATTGGTACTACCGCCTTACCTATTCCTGCCGCCATAACGTCAGTGATTGCCGTTAACGTGTTCCGTTTCAGAGGATAAGGTAGCCGGTAAACTTGCTTTTGCTCGAGATTTTTTCAGCCTCAGGTTGGCAACGCACCATTACCACCTTTGGTGGCTTTAGGCAGCGTGAATATCTTACCATTAGGAGAACTGAAGTCTTACTAAAACTCCTAGTACATTATGAGATATTACGCACAGTCTAACTAGACCAGGGGGGTGATTATGTAACTCAGTTACCAACCAAAATGGATGAGTGTACATCAAATCGCTGTCAAATGACGTGTTTTATATTTGCTATCTCCAGTGACCAACAGAAATACAATAGAGATAGGAAACCCAAATGACGTCATTTGATGTACACTTTTGCAGTTTGAGTTGGCAACTGAGATACATAAACACCCCCCTGAATGACTATCACATAGTGTATAAGAGTAAGCAAATTCGCCTGTCTAAGCCTAAGAACTCACGGAGTGGTTTTCTATAGAATGTTGATTCATATGCAAAAATTTCACGACGAGTTTTACACATTACCGCCTTTACCATGAGGGCACTCGGGGCTAGTGCTCAGGGCCCCAAACTTAGAGGGCCCCGAAAGATCAACCATTCTTCTCACATTTAACCTCACAATATTTTGCTCGGGTGCATTATACTTTGCTCATTGCCCGAAAGGCGATATTTTTCAGATTTATTCTTATTTATTTTATTAATACACGTTTAAGGATAAAATCTTAAAAAAACAGCATACTGGTATTATTTTGACATGCTGTTATATCATAATACTCGTATATTTGATTACTCATAAAGCAGGTCATTGTGAAAAAAAATTAAAAGTTTGATTTCTTTACATTCGAAAAGGGCCCCAAGTTTTTGTATGCCCAAAGGCCCGAGCATAATCTAAAACGGCCCTGGTTTTACACCCGCAGCGCCCGCGGTTTTAGGCTTTAGACAGTGAGACTGATTGAATAGTCTCGATCGTGCTTACTGGTTTGCTTGCTTAATGCTGCATAGTAGCTATTACTTCACTGCTGTTACAGTGGACCTATTAATCGCTGACGGCTGAGGGCTTACTTTTAGCATAATTAAATAGTATGCAAACTGTGATTTAGGGGTCAGTACTTGTGTGTATCTGTCATGTGTGTTGAAATTATGAAATATAACACACATGACAAGGCAGTCACACAATGTGAATGTGGACGGATGTAAATACCCGGGAAGACCTAGGTTGACATTCCACGATCAAATCGCCTGGGTGTTATCCGAAGGTGGTGTCAATAGTCTCCGAAATCGGGGTGCTAGTATGAGAAGGCTGAATGTGGAGGAAGCCAGGTAGATCTGCCAAAATCGTGAGGTTTGGCACTCCATACTCTGCCTACGCCGTAAGGGAGTTGACGTGAAGACATGTAAAATTCATAGGTAGATAATGAAATGATAGAAACATATTTATTATGCAAGTACGGGTCTTTGTCCGGAATCAAATTTTAACCTTAAGGATTGCTGCTAGCATTAGATTTGTACTACTCTGTCAACGAAGTACCAGAAAAGGATCACTAATACACAAACAGTTTGTTATTTATCAAAATTAATTATTTTGCCTTTAAAGTATGTTCTTTCTTAAGCCAACGAATAATCCAATCATTAAAACATTTTTTTAACGCCGAATCCGTGATTGAGCTCAGTTCTCGCCGCGTATTCTCTAAGTTTTCAACCGATTGAAAACGGGTGCCACGAAATGGTAGTTCGAGTTTTGGAAAAAGAAAGAAGTCAGCTGGAGCCATATCTAGTGAATATGGGGTTGGTCGATGGTATTTGTTGAGTATTTGGTCAAAATACGTTCACAACGATGGCCTTGTGAGAAGGCGCATTAATATGGTGCAAACATAATGCTCCTTCGCACAAGAATTTTCCAGAAATCTGGCATTTTTAGACGAATTTCCTCTTTTTAAGGCCGCATAACGCTACAAAAATATTCCTTATTTAGCATTTGACCTTCCGGCAAGAATTTCGAGTGCACAACACCACGATAGTCAAAGAAAACACTCAACATGACGTTGTCTTTTGAACGAGTTCGGCGTGGTTTTTTCGGTTTTGGTTCAGTTAGAGCACAGGTTACCAAACTTATTTCATGTAACGCCCACTTTGAAAATCAGTTGTTTTGTAGCGCCCCCCCCCCCCTCGTTTTTTTCTTGTCAATAACCTCAATAACATATTTGTTGCGCCTAGTTTAAAAAAAACATTTTTTTCAAGATTTATACCGCCCCCTCTAGGCTTCCAGCGCCCACAAGGGGGCGTTATAGCCCACTTTGGGAAAGGCTGAGTTAGAGGTAGAGGATTCGATCCTGGCCGATTTTTCCAATAGCGGGATTTTGGGATTATGAACAGTTTTATCTCGGTATCCCGGAATAGTCCCGGGATCGTATAGGCGATTTGTACTTTCTAAAAAGTGGTAAGAAAATCAACTTTTATTTTAAATCTTTAAAACACAATACAAATTTATACAATAAACTTAAAATAAAATTAACTTCTTAAAACGTATTTCGACATAATATTATAAAAAAAAACCATATGCTAAAGAGATCAATGTCAGTACATATTACTTTTCAATTTTTGATCAATGTCTATAGGTACTCATATTTTCAATTAAGTAGACCAAAAAACCAAAAACCACACTGACGAAACATCTTCACCTTTTTTATGTTTGACATAAAAACTTTCTTTGGATAATGACATTGTTTTGTTTTTAAAACTTAACTAAAATGAAAAAAAAGTACACGTCCAACATAACATAACTTCTTAAAGCTACAGAAAATAGCATTTCTTGTTTTTCATCTATATTTACTCAGACACAATGCATGCATTGTTATTTTTTAATAAATTAGTTATCACCAATTAACAAAAAATATCAATACTTTTCTTTTTGTCAATACTTATACGACGGGAAGCGGTTTCTTTACATGTTTTTTTTTAACTCTAAAAACTTACCGAGCGGAAACTTTTACCCCTGCCCGCAGCGGTCGCAGTACTGCGGTTTTATTTCAAAACTCACGAGACTGGTAATTTGTGCGGTCACACAGGCGTCGCAAACTTAGACGATTCGACGGGCGGGCAACAGCAGCGGGAACTGCAAACAACCGCGGGCGCTGTGGGCGTAAAACGCGTTGTGAAATGTGCTCGCACTTTTTGAATATAAATCTACATTCTACAGAACTTGCGAGTCCACAACCGCCGCGGGCGCGGGCAAAAACCGCTCCGTGAGTTCTTAGACTAATATGGTCACAGGTCGTTAGCAAAAATAAATGAAATCGGCGGTATATACAAGGTGACCGTCAAAACGTTAAATGATAGTAAGGGCGTTTCGTTTCACGTGCACTTGTGTTCACATTTAAAAAAAAAACTATATAAGTCCAGAAAATCCCGGGATTTATGAAACTTAATCCTGAAAATATTGGCAATAAAATATGAATTCCGGGCTCCGGGATCGAATCCTCTAGTTGGTAGGCGCCAATCTGAAGCTTGTTGATAAGTTTGCGTGCCAAACTCGTAAACCTACGGCTCGTCACCAGTGTCAATATTTTTCATAAAACAAAGCGAAATTGGGTCGGAAATGACTCGTTCAATCAAGTCCTCAGCGACTCTCTTGCGATTGAGTTTTTGGAGAAATTTCAGCCGAACAGCAATATGTTTCATACCCTAAATACACGGTAATGTAATCAGTATTCTATTTTCATACAAACAGGCAAAAACGGGTATTGTTTCTGAGCTTCACTTGATCTGTTTGGGATGGATTTTTATGAAATAACATGAACAAATGTCAATTTTTTTGACTGAATGTACATTGCTTTAATATGAAAAAAGTATCCTCACGCCCATATCCACGAAATTTATGGCGGCAGGAATAGATATGTCGCTGGCAACAATCCGGGCGAGTTTAGAGACAATTATAATTATAAACCTAGTAGTAGTATCTTCACGCCCATATCCCCGAAGAGTTAGGTAGAGGCACAACCAGGGCACCCAGCCGAAGACAATAAGTCCCACAATGTGGTGGTGAGTCTATCGCCAACCGGGCACATATCCAATCCCGGGCGAATTTTGATTAGAAAATTCAAAGCACACATTTTCTATTTTGGCTGTTGCGCGACCCGGGAATCGAACCCGGGACCTCAAGAAGTCAAGTCCGAAGACAACTACTAGATCACATATTTAATAAATAAATATCATAGTTTGTCTATCTACCGAAGGGAGCAGGCATTTGTATGAGACATTTAGATGTCTGCATTTCAAGGTCTGGGTATTTATTTAATTTATTCAGATATCTATTTAAGTATTTGTATACATTAGTATCGTTGACTAAAACCCATAAATCGTCTTATTAATAAATATGAACTAACGTAGGAGTAAAAATAAGTTGAAATGGTAGTCTGTATCACATTGTTATAAAGACTATAATACCAGGTGGAACCTTGGAGTACTTTACTCCGTGTTTATCAATAAGGCGGATAATGATTTTTTGAGGTTAGATAGGATCAGTGTAATTTGTCCACGGGTATTTATTTAATTTGCGCTAAAAAGTAATTTAACATATACGTTACTAGATCGCTCCACTAGCGGGCGATGGGGTCGTTACATCCTTATACTGAATAACTAGCCTTATGAGTATCTGATATCATAAAGACTCGTATTACCTAACTATAAGACCCACCTTGATGGAATTAATTATACCTGACCTCATTCGGTTACGTTATTCATTAATTAGGTCTTCAATTTAAGTGGCCTTCGTTCATCTTCTACGTTTTACTCAAAGCCGGATTTATATGTATTTATTTACAACAATTTTTTTTCAAATAGAATGAACATATATTTTTTTATTTTTCTATTAATGTTTAAAAACAATATATTCATTTTTGTGTTCAGTACTGTATGTAAAGGTAAAACAGTGAAAAATATCAAAGAAATAGATGTTTACTAGTATGAAGTCGAAATTTAAAAGATTTTTTTCGAAGCCTCTAGTGGGGAGGCCCCTCGTTTGAGGAAGCTTAATCCGGCCCAGGCTTCATTATTTATTTGCACAAAAACCGCTGAAATAATACAGACTTCTATTTAAATGTTTTGTGGTTCTATTCTTCTACTTATTTAAAACTGCAAAAAGCAGACTTCGATTTCAATAAGTCATCTATGTACACAACTAAAAAAATCTACTAAAAGAGCACTATCTTTCACAAACTTATTTTTTTTAAATCGTCGTTTGTTTTTTTCTTTGTATTTCCAGTTTTATATATTATTATATGTACTTATATATGTTTACATTATCTTCGTATGTGTTATATGTATATTATGTTCATTTATGTATATTTATTTATTTTGATGATATTTTGTTTTTTTCCAAGTATGTATTTCATAGTCAACAAATCATGTATATGTACACCTAGTCTACGTTTAATTTTGTTATTGTTTTTTTTCTTTTCACGGGTCAGCTGGTAGAAATCTCTGTTGCTGGATATCAGCTGGCCCATTGTACTATTTTATTTATATTTTATTTTATGTTTTTTTAAATTTTTTTTTTTATTTTATTTTATGTTTGTGTTTAGTGTTAACGTTTTTTTGTGTGCAATAAAGATATTATTATTTTCTTCGATTTCTATGGGATCCCATCTAAATAAACTTCTTTAAAATAAAAAAATAATTTTAAAATCGTTTAAGAAATGAACATTGATTGGCATGCATAAAAAAATGTAGGAGTCGAACATTTAACTTTTGTCCACGTTGTATTTTGCTAATTACAAAGCATTTATAGACTTTTGAAAATAAATTTTGTCATTCTGGTTATGATATTGCTCAATAGGAAAAGTTTACTCGTCAATATTTTTTGTGTGATCTCTCATTACGTATCTTTTAAGAAATTGTTTGATGTTACATCTTTTGTTTTAAATAATTAGTTAATTAGTTCAAACAAACATGCAAGTTCTAAAATTTTTGAGATCGCGGTTGGTATGGTTCTAGAGCAGCCTTTTCCAAAGTGGGCGCTATCGCCCCCTTGTGGGCGCTGGAAGCCTAGAGAGGGGCGGGAAACAAACATGAAAAAATGGTTTTATTGAAGTCCAGGCGAGACATTTATATGTTATTATTGATGTTTTTGACGAAAAAAACGAGGAGGGGGCGCTACAAAATTACTGATTTTCAAAGTGGGCGTTACATGAAATAAGTTTGGGAATCTCTGTTCTAGAGCATTGATGCTTTAATCATTTCCCATGTGCTCACTCCTATCATTTTTTTTGTCTCAATGGGTTTAGTGTCTACTAATTTGACTTACGTAACAGGTTAACCAGACCAACTTCAGATTGGAAAGGTGTCATTATTACTTTTGTTGTCCTTTATAAGACGTAACATAGTAAACAAACACACGGGTTTTCTGATGGTAAGTGGTCAAGTCACAAAAGACGTGCCAATAATTGGAGCGCGTCACGGGCGCTATCTCTAGTGTTTTTTTTTTTATTTTTTTTAATAAGTAAATATCCCTGGACAAGTTACACGAATTGGATCTAACCCCAAAGTAAGCAAATTATATGCTTGTGTTATGGGTGTTAGTCAACGATTCTAATACATAGACATACTTAAATAGATACCAGAATAAATTTAATAAACGCCCAGACCCGGAAATGCAGACATCTAAATGCTCATCACACAAGTGCCTGCCCCCGTCGGGAATCGAACCCGAGCCTCGAGGTCGATCGATGTAGTTAGGCGTGTACGCTAGCCACTCGACCACTCGACCAACGAGGCGATCGTACCTATATAATATATAGGTATATAATATAAGCACAACACAGTAGTGACGTTACTTCATTTAGGGGTATAATCTGTAACTTCATTACTTCGTAAAATTCGAATAAAAACTGTCGGACAAAACCACTGTAAATTTAGTTGCATTTTATTACATTCATAATTAATTACAGTCCGCTTTTATTTCATTATTATTTTACAGATATTCTGAGCATATCGCAAAGGCACTGGCTCCAACAGTAAGAGACAACCGTTTCCAAGAAACGCCATAAATGTTATGGATATGTGGCTGTCCCGTGGCCAGGATGGTAGGCCTTATATGCAAATCTACTAGCTACCCAGACCAAAACAAGAAAGTGTAATTATGGTGGCAGGTATAGGCGGGGCGGGTGGATCCTTACCCGGCTAGTCGTTTCACAACGCTCTTCCACCAATATCTACAAACGATATGTTGATTTTTAAAGTCAACAAATTCACTGCCTGTTTTCTTCCAATATTATACAAAAACATTAAGTGACTTCGATCAAATAATAAAGTGAGATAAAACAATAAACAATCACTGTTCGAGCCTACCCATATGCGATGAGTAGATGTTTACCTTATATAACTATACTAGCGGCCCGCACCGGCTTAGCAAGGGTATAAAATATACATGAAAACCTTCCTCTTCAATAACTTTATCTATCAAAAAAACCGCATCAAAATCCGTTGCGCAGTTTCAAAGATTTAAGTATACAAAGGGACATAAGGACAGAGGAAGCGACTTTGTTTTATACTATGTAGTGACGAGATTTGTACGACTTCGCTACTTAATGTCGTTACATAAATAACTCCTAAGTACTATCAAAAACTTCTCGTGATTGCTTTAGCAACTTTGTCTCTAAATAGGTCAGCTTATGTAACAACTTGTAGACCAAGATCCATTAACAGCCAGACTTATTATTCTGATTTTTTCCTGTGCATTTGCTTTGGCAGATATCAGATATTAAAATACGTTGATCTGGAAAATCTTTGACAGAAAGAAAGTATCTTTTTTTATGATATTGGAAGACAAACAAGCAGACGGATTTTCTGGTGGTAAGAAATTAAAGCCACCTAGAGACACCAAAGGTGGTAATGATGCGTTGCCAATCTGATGCAGGGATGTAAGGCTTTGAGCAAAAGTAAGTTTACCGGCTACCTTACCCTCCGAACCGGAAACACGTCATGACGTTATGGCGGTAGGAATAGGTAAGGCGGTGGTACCAATCCGGGCGAGTCGCTGCTAAACTCTACCACCTAGTCAGATGTCACGGTGTTAGTGACGGCGAGCCTTAGCTCGCCTTTTACGAGCTGCCTGGTAAGGAAGGCAGATGGTCTATTCTACAAAGGAGCCCGGACCAACACCCACGACTAGCCGAACCCACTCACTATTAATAAACGTGGACTATATAAGAAGTAAAATTAAGTTGATATTATAATCTGTATCACATTGTAATAAAGACTAGAATTCCAGGTTGAACCGTGGCGTACTTTACTCCGTGTTTAATAAGAAGACGCACTAAGTCCCACAATGCCTCAAGCCTATCGCCAACTGGGCACATATCCAATCCCTAGCAACATTACTTTTATTATCAAAACCAGATTTTCTTTTTGTGGCCCGACCCGGGGTTTAAACCATGTACTTCATAAAGTCAAGTTCTACACCTGGACCGCTAGACCACAGAGGCGATGAAGATGGACTGTGAGGAAACAAGGAAAACAGTTTTTTAATTTTTTCCATACACATTGACCGGGTGGAACAAAGTTCGCCGGCACAGCCAGTATACTTAAAATTTAAATGCAGTACCTATTCACTTAAAAAATCGACTTTGATTTCACTATTATATAGTATATTTGTTGGCGATAGGCTTGCCACC